>WNWK01017449.1:0-42432 GCA_009830355.1 Cherax destructor | reverse complement strand
TGCCCCCTGCGTGCAGCCATGCGCCTCACCTGTTTACTGAACAAGACTCAACACTGTCCGTGCAGGGAGATACATAAAGGGAGGCTCATAGAGTTATCAAATATCCTTTTTCATATTTTAAAAAAATCCCATCGTACATCAAATAAATAACCAATACTGCGTTATTTATCAAAAGTCTGTAAATAAATAAATTATTCTGATTTAGTTATCCTTAATCAACCATAACTTAAATTATATTCCGGGGGGAAGCCAAAACCCCACGGAGTCATAAAGTTTGGGGGAGTCTGGTAATCAGGTGTGAGTCAAAGAGAGGTAGCTCTACCCTTGGATTAAGAAGCCTACATAAATTTTCATTTTCAGCCATCAAACTCCAGTTTGTTGAATATACCCTTTATATGCGTAAAAAAGCCACGTGAGAATGGAAATCTTTAGTTCAAGATCTTTCACAGTGCGTCGTCAGGAGCTACTTGATCTTATCACTGAGAATTTTTTCTTCCACCATTGTGGTCTTTATCAAGTACAGTAATGGCAGTTGAGGCAGTATATTTCAATTCCAATTTGAATATTTTTTAGGGAATGTAATGGGGGTAAGCGGGATTAGAGGTAGCTAGTCTGGTGAAAAACAAATGAACACGAAACACTGTAGTAAGCCTTGTAATCTATGAGGGTTTTGTGCCCCGTGACCTGGTGGAAAAAGCTTGCTTCACACGGGTCCGGGTTCCCCCGGCGAAGGGGTGGAAAACATCGGAGGGTTTCCTCCCCCGGTTGTCCGTGTTCACCCATCGTAAAATGGGCACCTGGGTGTTAGTGGACTGGGGGTGGGTGATCCGGGACAAAACTGACCTAATTTGCGGGAAATGCTCAGCATAACAAGGGGCTTTCATATAAAATATGTCACTGATGTCAGCTATGGTCTGTATACCTTGTACATGTACTTGTAGGAAATAAAGAAAAAATTTTTATTATTATTATTATTATTATTATAAGCTTCTACAATGTATTAATAATTTATTTTTGGTCTGGTTAGTTGAGTGTGGGAAAATATTATCAACGCCATTTGACAAATTTGGCTATATAGCTTAGTATCTAACTGCCCCTTCGATGATTGAAATTTTCTTCAGGGGACAGAGCTGATTCAATGGTTTTCATTTCAAGGACAGGAGTTTTTTTGTGTAATTGAAACTTCATTCCAATTGATGGTGTGGTTGATGCTTTTCAAATGTTGGAAGAGAAAGAGTTTTTTTGACAATATCTAAATACGTTATGTTAGAATAACATTCCAAACATCGCCATGGTTGTCCTCTGTACACTGAGTCACAACTATTACAAGAGTTGTTTCAAGGAACAGAGTTGTTCTTATGTTGTCATATTTGTTGGGAAATGAAAAGGCTGGATCAGCGATTTCAGCATAGCTAACTCCTTAAGTTTGTTTGTATACGTTCAATTTCATACTGAATACGTTTCTTAGACAAATACCAGAGTTTCGTTGTAACACTTTCTCAACATGGCAGATAGAGGGCGGAGCATGTGAGACATGTAGCTAATAAGCCTGAGATACACTCTCCACATAACACATGACAGGAGGTGAGTTGCTGCAACATTATCTGTGAGGGAAATACACAACTGTTTATCATGGAACTTTTCTTGCTAAATCTTGTAATTAACGCAATTGACATACTTGGAGCTGGGGTATGTGATACCCAGGATACTTGGAACTGGGGTATGTGATACCCAGGATACTTGACTGGGGTATGTATGCACATACCCAGTTCCAGCATTCTGGGTATACTCTTCAGTTCAAGGTATCCTGGGTATTTCATACCCCAGTCTCAGTATCCTGTATCTCATGACCCCAGTTCCAAGTATCCTGGGTATCCATACCCCAGTTCCAAGTATCCTGGGTATCTCATACACAGTTCCAAGTATCCTGGGTATCTCATACCAAGTTCCAAGTATCCTGGGTATCACATACCCCAGTTCCTCCTGGTATCACATACCCTAGTTCCTCCTGGTATCACATACCTAGTTCCAAGTATCCTTGGTATCGCATACCTCAGTTCCAAGTATCCTGGGTATCATACCCTAATTCCGAGTAACCTGGGCATTACATACCCCAGTTCCCAGTAATCCTGGATATCTCATACGCCAGTTCCAAGGATACTTGGAACTGGCGTATGAGATATCCAGGATCTTGAACTGGGATGTGATACCTGAATTGGAGCTGGGGTATGTGATACCCAAGATCTTGAGCTGGATTATGTGATACCCAGGATACTTGGACTGGGGTATGATGCCCAGGATACTTGAAACAGGGGTATGTAATGCCCAGGATACTTGACAGGGGTATGTGATGCCCAGGATACTTGAAACTGGGGTACGTGATGCCCATGATACTTGGAACTGGGGTATGTGATGCCCAGAATTCTTGAAGCTGGGGTATGTGATGTTAAGGATACTTGAAACTGGGGTATGGATACCCAGGATACTTGAAACCCCTGGGGGTATGTGATGCCCAGGATACTTGAAACTGGGGTAACCAGATGAACTGGGTATGATCCCAGGATACTTGAAACTGGGGTATGTAGATCGACTCAGGAACTATGTGATGCAGGATACTGACTGGGAATGTAATGCCCAGGATACTTGGAACTGGGGTATGTAATGCCCAGGATACTTGGAACTGGGGTATGTGATGCTCAGGATACATGGAACTGGAGAACGTGATACCCAGGATACTTGGAACTGGGGTACGTGATAACCAGGACAATTGGAACTGGGGTATGTGATGCCCAGGATAACTGGAACTGGTAACACTCTGCCTTGACATTAACTTTGAGGATGAATTAATATCTAAAATAGAGATTAAACACTGTGTATATAGAGAAAGTAGAAAACGGTACAATACCGTGACTGGAATAATACACAAATAACCCGAACAAAGAAATTATGCGAGGTTTCGGTCCGACTTGGAATATTAACTAGTCACACTAACACACGAAGATGGGGGAGCCAGTGTTATTGTGACTAGTCAATGATCCAAGTCGGACCGAAACGTCATCAGTTTCTTTCTCCTATGTCCGGGTTATTTGTGTCCTGTGTATATACACTTGGAGATACACATCTAGATGTATATACGTTTGTGTATTACGTGGTTACAATAAATCATGTGTAGCTTCTTGTAATATTCCAAGTGACATGTTCCTCAGTATTTATAATAGTGTTTGATTTTAAATATCGAGATAAAATGGTGACAAGCTGGCGCAGAAAAATATATTTAACTTTCATAATATAATGCTACCAACTATTTCTTACATTAAAAAAGTTAGTTTAGCTATTTCGAAGCCTTTTAATTGAGTTGTCTATGAGAGTCTGAGAACTAGCAGGTGTTTTATCTGGGCTACAAGAACCACTGTTTATAAAGAGGCAAGAACACTGTAAGGTTAGTGAGAACACGAGAGTCACTCCAGCAAGATACATTCATCCCACAGCAAGACTCAGTCACGCCAGACAGAACAATACCCCACAAGAAGTACATTACCCCACAAGAAGCATAGCCACCCCACAAAAGTATAGCCTCCCATAAGAAGTACAACTATCTTACAAGAAGTACAGCCACCCCACAAGAACTCCATGATGCCCAAGTTCTTTTACCTCGTTGTTATACTGGTAACCTAATCTCATTTATATTACTGCTCCCACACCAGCGTAGCAGGATGGGGTAAAAGCTCTGCCCTCCTGTTATCACTGACATTTTATTATTAATTTAATATTCACCGCATCAATTTCCTATTTACCAGCAGAATAGTCAACAGACTATTTTCTCTAATTAATTCTTTTAGGTTCTCACAAACTTCAACTCACCTCACCCACATCTCTACTCTTCCCTCTTCAGACTTACTCTTAATGTAGAAATTAGATATGAAAATAGCTCTGTATTTTTAAGTTCCTCCATCATCACTTATCTTATTCCGCCTGGAATTTTGAAACTCTCTCTTTCTTCTTCCCCAATTCTAATATATTCATCTTTCACTGCACTTGTACCAGGAACTCAAACATTAGTGCTGAGCTGTGGCTAGTTCCTAATAACCATCACTGATGAACTGGGTTCATCTCTTCACAGTATTAAAGTCTGTACAACATACTGCTGAGGAAGATCTATATTACCACATGTATTATTTAGCTCTCCATGTGTCTTCTCCATCACAGTTTCTCACTTCTCAGTCTATTTCTCAGTGACTATAATCTCCCATTACAAGCAGTTCTGCCCACTTCCTCTCAGTGATCAGAACTGTTCTCTTTGTTATCATAATGACAGCCTCTTTGTTACTCTCACATTCCTCTTGTAAAGGACTGACACCACTGGTTTTAGTCTTGCTGATGTTATAGTCATCAAAAACATGATCGTTATACACAGTGTTATTTGTCACATTCAACTTTTCTCAACTCAACTTTTCCTTGAATATGATTATCACTTCATTACCCTTCACTGGTTTGTCTTCGCTTGTTATTTGTAGCCAGTGTATATAAAGCCTCTGTTATTATTCATGTTTTAGATTTTGTAATTGTTATTAGACAGTCATTACTTCCCTCCGTCACTTAGTTTATTTTCTTATATTTGAAGCAGATACAATTCAGATTTATGTATAACACTCTTGAGGCTGTTTTTTTTTTATACAAATCAGTTTTACATACTAAGAGTTGTTATCGTTCCTCAGCTCATTTCAAAGCCACCAGCCCTATCTAAGGTATACTACCATCCCCAGGATGCCACCCACACCAGTTGATTAACACCCAGGTACATACTGCTAGATAAATAGGCACAGCAGGTGTAAAGGAAACATGAGTGCGCTACCAACCGAGCCACAGGACACCCTGTTACTATGTGATGGTTCTTTTATGAGGTTAAGTTAAGTAAGATTTGCCAGGAAACAGGACAAGTGTTTCCTGACGCGGGTCTCAGTCATATGATGACCCACCGCTGGAGCTTTTGGTCATCTGACCGAGGCCTTCCACTGGCTTATAAGTCCACCCCTTTAAAAACTATGGATATAATAATAACCATTTTGTTTTGTTTTATGACTCCCTGTTCTCCCGGTGCGTCACAAGTCCCCGGGTGATTATCTTCATTATTTAGAATATTAGTTGGAATATTGGCACTACATTTTCTGTTGTCTGTTATTTTATCAGTTGAAGAGTCTCCAGTGGCTGGGTGAAATTTTCTAGCAGTTCAAACAATGGTTTTGTGTTTCTTATGCGACATATGTTTCTGTTGCAGCATCTGTCGTTGTATTTCAGCAATAATGTTTGATCTGCAACATGTTTTATCAAACCAATGTTTTTGCTACTTAAAACGAATGAATTTGCTTGATAAACAATCACAGTTGTTGTCATTTTGTTGTAATGTAATGTACTTATATGTTGACACAAGATAGTAAAGTTTACTTTATAACTTCAGGTTATCGGTGTGTCAGGCGAGGTTGCTCACACCAGCTGTGACACTGACTGTGTCAAGGAAGTCCTGCAAGCTGTCAGTGACACACAAGCGGTGACTGAGGATTACTGCGTCCCTCAATGTACTGAGAAACATCCCGGCGATAAAATTCCTGACCCTACTAACTGCCGTAAATATTACGTTTGCTTGGCCAGCGGACATCCCAGTGATGTTTCGTTCGCTTGCCCCGGTGACCAAAAATTTAATGTAGAAACTTATGGTTGCGTTGATGGAGCCGCTACTTGTGGAGTATGTGCACCAAAATGTCTTTATTCATGTCCAAGTCCTGGCATAACTGCCGTAATTGCGGATCCCAACGACTGCACCCATTACTACCTGTGTGGAGTAAGTGATACTCCCATTCATCTTACTTGTGCCACAGACACTTACTTTGATGGCATAGACTGCCAGACAGACAAGTCTCAGTGTTGTGACCCGTGTATAGTCTATTGTACAGATGCCTTCACTCAGATCGCTGATCCAACAAACTGCAAGAATTTTTACTACTGTCCAGAAGCAAATTATTATCCCGAGAGTGATAATTTACACACATGTCCGAATGGAGAAATTTTTTCTGGTATAACAGGTGAATGTGACAAAGAAGCAACTGACTGCGTGCAGCCATGCGCCTCTACTGTTTACTGAACAAGTCAACACTGTCCTGCTGCATGTGGGACACATCACATGTGAGGCTCATATGAGTTATGCAACACATACCTTTCACATTTGTTGTTAAAAATCACATCTCACATCAAATAAATTACCAATACTGTATTATTGTATCAGAAGTCTGCAAATAAATCAATTATTCTGCTTTATTTATCCTTACTTAATCCTAACTTAAATTATTATATTTCTGGGGAAGCTCTAAACCCATAGGAGTCATTAAGCTTCTGGGGAATCTGAAGTAATCAGGCGTGAGTAGAGGAGATTGTAGCTCCAGTACCTTGGATTAAGAGACCTACAAAATTTTCAATGTTTTTAACCATCAAACTCTAGTTTGTTGTACACACACACACACACACACACACACACACACACACACACACCACTTTGCAACCCACACCTGGTCAAGCACGTCAAGAAAATAGAAAAGGCAAAGGTTTGCAACAAGACTAGTCCCGGAGCTAAGGGACATGTCCTACCAAGAAACGTTAAGGGAAATCGGCCTGATGACACTGGAGGACAGAAGTGTTAGGGGAGACATGATAACAACATATAAAATACCGCGAGGAATTGACAAGGTGGACAGAGACAAGATGTTCCAGAGATGGGACACAGCAACAAGGGGTCACAATTGGAAGTTGAAGACTCAGATGAGTCAAAGGGATGTTAGGAAGTATTTCTTCAGTCACAGAGTTGTCAGGAAGTGGAATAGTCTGGACAGTAACGTAGTGGATTATTATTATAATCAAAGAAAGCGCTAAACCGATAAGGGTCATGCAGCGGTGGTGACGTAGTGGAAGCAGGAACCATACATAGTTTTAAGACGAGGTTATAATAGAGCTTATGGAGCAGGGAGAGGACCCAGTAGCGATCAGTGAAGAGGCTGGGCCAGGAGCTATGAATCGACCCCTGCAACCACAAATAAGTGAGTACACACCTATTCCTTCCACCATTATTTCACCATCGTGGTCTTTATCAAGTACAGCAACGAGAGTTGCAGCAGTATATTTCAATCTCTGATTTGGATTCTCCTCAGGAGAATGTAGTGAAGGTAAGTAGTAGTATTTGAGGTTGGAAGTCAGGTGACAAAAAAAAATACCCAAGAAGCACTGTAGTAAGCCTTGTAATCTATGGTGGTACTGAGAAAACATGTAAGTCTTCTACACCTGTATTAATAATTTATTTTTTGTCTGGTTAGTTGAGTGCTGGAATATATTCAACGCACATTTGGCAAATTTGGCTATATAACTTAGTAGTATCTAATTGCCCCTTCGAGAGATTGAAATTATCGTCAGTGCTGATTTAGTGATTTTCATTTCGTAAGGACAGGAGCTTTTGTGTGTAATTGAAACTTCATTCCAATTGATGGTGTGGTTTATGCTTTTCAAATGTTGGAAGAAAGCAGTTTTCTTGACAATATCTAAAAATACGGATATGTTAGAATAACAGTTCTCCAAACATCGCTATGGCTGTCCTCTGTTCACTGAGTCACAAGTATTACAAGAGTTGTTGCAGACATGAGGGTTTTCCAAGGAGACAGTTCTTGTGTTGTTTGGAAAAGACAGTCAAATTTGTTGAGACATGAAAAGGTTGGATCAGAGATTATATTCAATCTTTGTGTTACCATTTAGTGAAATAGAACAACCAATTGTATTTCCTTGTTCTTCCTGATAGTCTGGCTTATTAAAACTGATATTAGCTTCATGTAAACCTGCTTTCAGCATAGCTAACTTCTTAAACTGTTGACTAATATGTTCTATTTCTCGGTTAAATGAATGGACCACAAATCCTCAATGCACGACGGCTAAAGAAATTAATATAATTGACAGTGTTTGTTTTCTGTAAACCGTCAATTCTATTTATTACATAATGATTAAAATATCAAGGAAGTGAAGTATTTTATCGATTATCCATTCAGCTTTAATATGAACAACTGGTACAGAATGATTAAAATGATCGAAAACTTATCAAGGGTTACTCAATCCTTATCTCAGTAAGTGAAAATAAAATATACATACCTAACTCACGAAATCGTAATGATACGATTGCAAACAAACTATACCACGGATGGGGTTAGAACCCGCGGTCAGAGAGTCCTAAAACTCCAGACCAACGCGCTAGCCACTGGACCAGCTGGTTAAAAGATTTATCCAACTAGGTATATTTATACATAATAGTTGGATGAATCTTATTGTAGCCAGCTGGGCCAGTAGCCAGCTGGTCCAGTGGCTAACGCGTCGGTCTGTAGTTTCATGACTCTGATCGCGGGTTCTAACCCCACCCGTGGTATGGTTTGATACATACCTATGCCTGATTATATCTCCTGAAGTCATGGGAGGAGGCAGCTGAAATTCAAAATTTTCCATATTTAAGCTGGAGAGATGGGAGATGGACTTCATAATATAACCATATTACTCTTTATAAAATTCACTATTAGAAGAAAAAAAAACGTTCGTAATGACACTAAGCTTGGTTAGTGAGGTAATTTTTGTTTTATGGAGAAGTTGGAGTTCAGATGAAAGTAATTTAAGAATATCATCAACTGGGACTCTAGTGAGTAAAGAATCTTAATCTAAACTTAAAAGTTTTATGATGTAGGTTCAAATATTTGAATTTATTAATAAAATCTTGAGGATGTCTTATGTGTGTTGTTGAGGAAGTATCTAGAAAGGTGATAATAATGTTCGTAATAATAATGTTCGTTCACAACAGATTATTAAATCTAAAGTTGCATTGACCTCTTCGCTCTCGGGCTGAGAGGTTGTGCGGCGCAGTAGCTCCTGACCTAGTCTTGGCGCAACTTCCGTTTTTCGGCAAGATGGCGACCAGTATGAGGAGGAGACGCAACACAGTGTGTATTGAGTTACTACAGGGAGCTATCTACCCAGTAAATGCTTCTGTTTTGCTGCCAGCGATTATCCGTGACACCTTTGGTGTTATCAACGATGACCTTTACGGAGTTGCCTTGAATGGCTCGAGGAGAATTTTTGTGAAATTCAACACAGCAGAGGCGTATGAGAAGATAGTGGAACGCTACCAGGAGGAATGTATCATCGTCAACACTGGATTAGAGGTCAGGCTAAGGGATGTTTCGGCCTACTATACTTATGTTCGTGTGAGAAACGTGCCATTTGAGACCTTAGGAGTGGACCTAAGTGAAGTATTTCAACAATATGGTGTAGTGCACACGACAACAATGGGGCGTTGGACGGACGGAATTTATGAAGGATTGCCTGAGGGCTCTTACACTTTAAAAATGACCTTAAAACGCCCCATACCGTCATATGTCATGCTGGACGAATTTAGGACGCAAGTGTTTGTCACTTACGCAGGACAGCGTAAGACTTGCAGAATGTGTGGGGCATACGATCATATGGCGGCGGGGTGCCCAGCAGCCCTGGCGTCGAGAATGGTGACTCATAATGTACCTGTGGTACAAGCCCCTTTTGAGGAACCTGTACCTGCGAATGTGGTGGAGATGGGTAATGCCAGTTGGGCGGATGTAGTGCAAGGAGTGGAGGACCGTTGTGTGACACTCCCTGAAGCACTGGGTGCTTCGCCAGTGGGTGAGTTGGAACATGTACTAGAGACTGATGGGACGGTGGAGGGTGTGCAACAAGAGGAATTGCCGAAACCAGTGCAAGAGATGATAAGCACTTTTCTGGTTGGTTCGGAGGTGGATGCCTCGGGAACGAACGGAACATTGCAGGGAGAGGAGGAAAGGCTTATCCAAGCTGTTAATGTGTTAGAGGAAGGGGCAGACAGGCTACAGAAGCGAGAGGTGGAGGCCATTGTGCATAGGGAAGAGGAAGTGAGCACGGATGAGATGGAGGTTGGGGTTAAATCTAGAAAGAGGGCTGGCGAAACATCGGATGATGATGTTCTAACACCTGGCCAGCGTTCAGGCAAGAAGGTATGGGTGGAGAGGCCAGGGAAAGGGACAGTGGGAGATCAGGGAAAGGCGGGGACATAGTGTGAGACAAGACAGGACTAAAGGTAGTATAGTAAAGAGTGCCACAGGTAGAACACAGACACCCAGGGAAAGCCCCGTTGGCGTATTCCAGTGTTTAACAATAAATGCAAATGGCCTTAGGGCTGAAGTAAAGCGTAGTTGGATGGAGGTTATACTGAGACGATATGACATAGACGTGTGTTTTATACAAGAGCATAACTTCAGGTGTGGTAGAGATTTGAGATTAAAGGGGTATCAAATATTTGCAGGTAGCTCGGGAAGTTAAAGGGTGGGGTGGCAGTGGGTGTGAAAGAATCCAGCCCCTTCCGATTTGTTAGCTTGGGAGGAGGGAGGAGGGGAGAGTAGTGAGGGTGGATGGAGTGTTGGGAGGCATAAGGGTGTGCTTTGTAGGTATTTACATGCCTGCTGACAGTAATCGTAGAGTTAAGGAGGAGTTTGTGAGGGATGTCTTGACTTTTTATTTGAGAGGGCTGCCAATGATTACGGTGTTGGGTGGTGACTGGAACTGTATTATTAGGAAAAAGATGTGGAACCTAGAGGGCAGGTTGTGAGTTAGGGTCTTGCGTACATTATTGAGGAGGTGGGGGTATTAGATGTGGTAAGGGAGATGGTTGGGGTGTAGAGCATACCTTCGTGAGAAGAGGATATGCTGCCAGATTAGATCGAGTGTATGTCACAAAGGATGTTACAGTGGGGAGGGTTCGCACGTTAGATATTGGTTTTCAGATCATCGTGGTGTTATAGTGGAGGTGACGTGGGAGGGAATGGTACGCAGGTACAATAGTTTTGGAAGATGAATGTAAGTTTGCTGCGGGGAGGAAGAGCGGACATTATTTGCCGAATGGTGGGGTCATTATGGAAGGAAGGGGCAGGGAACGGAGAAGGATTTTCTGGAATGGTGGGAAACAAGTGCGAAGACGAGAATAAGGGAATATTACAGAAATAGAGGTAAGGAGGAGGCTGGGTGGAAGTTTGGTCTTCAGAAGTATTTAGAGGGTCAGCTGCAGGAATGTTATTGGGGGGTAGTAGGTTTGGGGAAATACGGGACTTGAGGGGTAGGTTAAAGGACATTCAAAATGACCGCTTTGACGACATAAGAGTCAGGAGGCATTGAGGAGGCGTTATGGGGATAAACCATCTGGTTGCGTGTTGCGACAGTTCAGAGACAGACAGAGGTTACTACGATAATGGGGGTAGAAGTGTGTACAGGGGTAGGTGGCTATAACGTGGGACAAGTGTTAGGAACGACAGATGGTATAAGCAATTATGCTGATTTTTGGTTTGAGAGGAAATTAGCGGAGAGGACAGAGAGGGGTAGGGAGGGAGGGATTATTGAGGAAGGAATCCTGTGTCGTGTGGGAAAAGAGGAGTGTGAGAGTTTAAGTGGAAGTATAAGTGAGCAGGAGGTGGGGGAGGCTGTGGCTAGTTTAACGTTAGGAAAGGCACCAGGTATAGATGGAATACCTAATGACTTTTACGTATTACACTGGGAAACATTGCGAGAATGTTTGGTGCTTTTGTTCAATTGTATGAAAGAGAAGGGACGGTTGGGTGAAACGCAGAGTACGGGGGTGGTTGTTCTGGTGCCGAAGAAAGGGAGAAGAGGACCTTGGGAAATTATAGAGCCTTATCCCTCATGTGTGGGGATTATAAAATTTTGCAAAAATATTGGGTAATAGGATGAAATTGGTGCTTGACAAAGTCATACATCAGGGGCAGTTCGGTATACCTGGTAGAAGTATGAATGTGGGACATGGTCGTATCAAGGATTTTATTGAGAGTAGGAAGGGCGGGGTGTTCTGGGAATTGATTGGAAGGAAGCGTATGACAGTGTGGATCGACGAATGTTGGGAATTATGTTGAGAAGACAGGGATATGGAGAGGACATTGCCGCATGGGTAGAGACTTTGTATAATTCAGCAAGGTGCAGGTGCAGGTGAACGGGAAGTTGGGACGACAGGTGATGATGGAAAGGGGATTGAGACAGGGTGTCCATTGTCACAAATCCTATTCGTGTGTTTGCAAGATTCTTTTTATAGGTTAATAGAGGAAGGAGTGGAGAGAGTGGACAGGGGAGGCTTGTGGTGTGGGAATAGTGGGGTACGTAGATGATACAACTGTACTAGTGGGTGGGGAGGAAGGGTTGGCGAACGTGGGACGTATTATAGAGATTTTTGGGCGGCGACAGGGATGAGGGTCAATGGTGCGAAATCTAAGTTATTGGAAGTGGGAATGTGGGTGGAGGAGGCTTGGGAGAGGCGTATGGATGGAAGGTTGTTGATAGGATTAAAATTTGTGGAATAGTATATATGGCGGATGTGGAAGAGGCTAGGCAGGTAAATTCTGTGGAGGTGGTGGGTAGGGCTCTGGGTAGAATGAGGGCTGGAGGCCGGGAGATGTAACACTAATACAGAGGGTGGTGGTGGTGAATACTCTTGTATATAGTAAGGTGTGGAATGTGGCTGCCGTGTATCCTTTGAGGATGGAAGAGGTAAGAGAATTACAAAGGAAAGTGTTAAGGTATGTGTGGGGTATGGAAGGCCATGGTTAAGAAAGGAGGTCGTTATGATGAAAGTCCGAAAAGGTGGGTTGGGACTTATTCCCTTGGAAAATAGGGTGAAAGCTGTGTATGTAAAACAGTGTTTTTGAGAAAAGGGGGTGCGGGATTGCGTGTAGGGAGGGTCATGGAGGATGTACGAAAGTGGTGGGAGGAAGGAATTGCGGGTGTGTGAAGATATGGCAAGGCAGTTGTTGATAGCGAGGAGCCTAAAAGGGTAAAGGTGGGTAGGCTGGGAGGGTTAGTGATAGGGTAGGGGTGGTGCAGGGGCAGGAACAATTTCCGGTTTATAATTGGAGGAGATTTGGGGGAATTTAGAAAGATGCGTTTCAGGCCAAGGGTCAGGGAAGTAGTATATAGATTTTTATTGGGTATATTGGCGTCTAGGACGGCATTGTATAGAATGGGGTTGATGAGTACGAATGCATGTCAGTGGTGTGGGGATGAAGAGACAGCCTATCATGCTGTCTACTTTTGTGAATCGTTAGAGGTAGTGAGGCTGTGGCTTGCAAGGGTTATTGTGTTGGTGGGAGGGGGACATTTTCGCTCTTGAGGGCCTTAAGTTTCGATGTGGAGGGAACACCGAAAGAAGTAGGACGGGCAATTAAGTATGTAGTTGCGGATTTTTGCACGTATCGTGGGAATGCGGAGGTGGGTGGGGTCTGTAGGGTCAGAGCATTATCGGGTAGCGTGTATAGGACCATGTGTAGAAACAGGATATTATATGGAGGTAAATGGGTAGCGAGTTTTTCTGAGGGTATAGATCTTTAACAGTGGAAAAATTATTACGATGATTAAATGTAGTGTGGGAATGGACTGGATTCAATGTGGGTTAGTAGTAGGTAGGGTGGGGGTAGATTTGTTGCGTGTGTATATAGACGTCTAGCTGTTTGATCCTGGGGAAGGTGGAAGACTGGAGACTAACATACTCTGATTTTGAGAGTTGGGGTAAAGACAACTGACGAGAAAGGGAGCATAGGAATAGGAGGATGAAAGTGTGTATCAGGATGGAACATACTACATTAGGACGTGACGAAGGACATGTTCAATTAAATGGAGTACGCCAGCGGGGTTTTTTGGTAGTGTTGAGAGGATGTGTTATTGAGAAGTTATAATTTTCAAATCATGCTTAATATAGGAACTGTCATTGGCTAGTTCCTTCAAATGGTGTAATTAAATTATGTTATATTGCTTTAATGTGTTGAGAAAACAAAAGTTCAGAAGATAATTTTTCTATCAATATTGTAAAAGTTTCACTTGTTAAGAGGTGATATTAAGGAGTACACAGTTTCCTTAATTAATAAGACACATTGAAAATATTAAGGAAGTATGTATGCTTAATGAGGTTTATGCATTCTTTTTACATGGACATAGGCTTTATGAACGCTATGACATGATCCTTTGATTATTGTATTGTATAATGTAAGATTTTGTGTTACTGTTAAATAGTCATTGGCACTCTTGGAGATGATTGTAGGGTTTAGGCTAATATGTTGCCATATATTGTACTGGTGAGATAACAGTAATTATATTATTATGGATGTACCGAGGGTGTTTTAGATTTCTGTAATAATCATTTGGCTATCATGTATTTGTATTTAAACAATCTAGAGGTTCATGAAATAGTGAGAACATAACAAGTAGTCATTTTGTTCTAGTGTGATTACACTGCCAGTATATCATTAAGGATGTTTTCAAAGAATGCATATAGTATAAATATTATGTAGGTATATACTTGTTGGTCAGGTTTTATTGTTCGTTATATACAGAATGTAGACACTGTTTGCTGGTTATTTTGTATTTTGTTGCTCTGGAAGCAATAGTGAAGCGCAGTTTTGTAAGATTTTCTTATTATGTACTATGGTTTTTATAATAAAATATAAAAAAAAAAAAATTTGTTTTATGGAGAAGTTGGAGTTCAGATGAAAGTAATTTAAGAATATCATCAACTGGGACTCTAGTGAGTAAAGAATCTTAATCTAAACTTAAAAGTTTTATGATGTAGGTTCAAATATTTGAATTTATTAATAAAATCTTGAGGATGTCTTATGTGTGTTGTTGAGGAAGTATCTAGAAAGGTGATAATAATGTTCGTAATAATAATGTTCGTTCACAACAGATTATTAAATCTAAAGTTATATTGTCTTTATGATTCTTTGGTAGATCATAGAAATACAGAAGGTTTGGAATAATGATTTTAAGTTGGAATAAAGTATTGGCAAACCTGGACCTGGAACATCGTGAGAGTAATCCATCACCACCATCATTGTTCGTCACATTACATGGTTTAGGTTTGTCGACGATGTCTCGGTCATCGTTCCGTATGTCGACGATGTCTCGGTCATCGTTCCAAGATGTTTCAACCTTCATAGTTCGCAAGACTAACTCAACTGTGACGAACCTTCTATTCATTTCACACTGGAAGAACGAGACGACTCAGTACTTTTTCTGGACATTCTCTTCATCGGAGACAATGATGCCCTTAATATAAAGTTCACCAGTAATGACTTAATCCACTACTGCTCTCACCATGACCACACAACAACAAAAAAGGCGGAGTCACGTTTATTTCAACGTGTTCTCGGGATCTCTAGCAGAGTATTTTCTTGGAGGACAAAACTACATAAAGAGATCCTTTTTCTCCGTCGAAATTTCTGACGCACATCATCCTCTCCTGCAGGAACAGATTTATTATTTCCTTCACCAATTCCAAAGACACTACCACCACTGATCGCCGATGGCCTGGTGGCAAAAGCTCTCGCTTCAAACGATGAGAGTCCGGGATCGATTCCCGGCGAGGGTTGAAACATTAGGCGTGTTTCCTTACACCGGGTGTCTATGTTCAGCCATCAGTATAAAAATGGGTGTTAGTCGACTGGTGTGGGTCGCATCCTGGGACAAAACTGACCTAATTTGCCTGAAACGCTCTGCATAACAAGCGGCTTTTTATAGTAGTATATCATTGATGTTAGCTATGACTGTATACCTTGTACATGTACTTGTAGAAATAAAGATACTATTATTATTGATTCTCTTGCTATACAAACAGCAACTTCAAATATATTTCTGCTCTGAATACTTGATCTGAGTACGGCAGTCCTCAGCATAAAGATTATTAAGCAATTCAGCCTCGATAGGAGCACATTTACAGCATCCCATGTGGAGGATGCGATTCTGAATATATAGGTGAAATATTCAGAGATTTACAAACCGATATACATAAACATAAATGCGGATGAGATGACAGCCGGACTGTATGTGTGAAGCACCGTAATACCTGAAATGGAAACAAACCTATTTAGTCTACAATCTGCAGTCATTCACGTCACTCTTACGTCAGTTCTGGATAGACACAAAAACACAATACCAGGATCTGACCCCTAGCGCAGACCTCTCAACTGAAGGCCGCATCAAGGTGTCCCTGAAACTATCAACAACTGAAGGCCGCATCAACGTGTCCCTGAAACTATCAACAACTGAAGGCCGCATCAACGTGTCCCTGAAACTATCAACAACTGAAGGCCGCATCAAGGTGTCCCTGAAACTATCAACAACTGAAGGCCGCGTCAAGGTGTCCCTGAAACTATCAACAACAGAAGGCCGCATCAAGGTGTCCCTGGAACTATCAACAACTAAAGGCCGCATCATCATGTCCTTGAAACTATCAACAACTGAAGGCCGCATCAACATGTCCTTGAAACTATTAACAACTGAAGGCCGCATCAATGTGTCCCTGAAACTATAATGTCCATGTAATAATATTGGTAGAATTACCGACAATATGTTAAGTAAAGGACACAAATGCAACTAATGTGAAGTTTTATTGTGGCAACGTTTCGCCACAATAAGATGTCACATTAGTTGCATTTGTGTCCTTTTACTTAATCTGTTTTCTGTTTATCTAAAAGCATAGTTTTCTCAGTCATATAAGCGAGTGTGGGAGAATGTTAAGCAGCAGTTCATCATCGCCTTGAAAGATGTCAACACTACTCCTCTCTTTCCTACTCTCTCTGGTAAGTACATTTTTTTTTTTTTATATTTTATTTAAAAAACTTAACATACATGATACATAGAATTGATATACAAATATAAAACGATTCTGTTTCATAAGACATACTACTTCGTGCAATGATGAAATACACAATGAACTAACAAGAAACTAGTAATACTGCATAAGAATATTGACGACTGTTTTCAAACTTTACTATGCATCCCACCTCACAAAGTATTACAAAACATGGTGGCTGCTATGTTAATTCTCCACCTAATTGCATTTCAGTTGTTTTCAAATATTTTTACTCCACATTATAGCTGATACAGAATAACTTAAGCTCAAATAAACTTATTTTTCAACTGAAATCGTGTATTCTTGTGACATATAATTTTTAATTTTTATTTAAAATTTTTACTACAATGTAGTACATCAATGAAAAAAGCCACACCATTAGATGCCAAATACCGCAACACTAGAAACAAGACATCCAATTATTCCCGTGCACCCTATATGACTTACAACCTTATACGTGACATACATAAAATAGCATAACTTATATATAATGCCAAAATACACTTGAAACAAACCAATACCCTTTGTAACAAGGGTGCATCTTTGTCACATGCAAATATATCTACCAAACACATAAAACTAAAGCAGGCCCTAAACCCTGTACCTTATTCCTTCTCTTATAAGGTAACCCTCCCTCCCACTACATTAACAAACCTGTCAGAACATCATATTAACAAACAACATATATTCATATAGTTAATACGCAACAAGGCGTAACTGATAATGTACTCAGTTACAACATGAACATTTATAAAATCCGGTTGTTCTGAACAAGGTAATATCATACATCATACTAAAAATATATCTAACCTAACACACCATACTGATAGTCGTCACCACTCCTCATTCAGTAAACTTTAACTTACAACTGTTTTTACTCGGTACAATTATATGACGTAATATTATCCAACACACAGGTTTTATACAAGTAAACATAACAGTACCCACAATAAAAATAACACGTATAGGAAATACTTTACTTTTCACGTATGCGTACACAACGCACAATATTAATTACAATGTGAAACCCTTTTTTATGATCGTTTAACGATACAAAACAGATACATGAGGCTAATATTTTGTATTCCCTACGTCATCATCCAACAGAGAAGCTCCCCATACTCATACTCCAGACCCATGCCTCTCCGACCAAGAAAAACCGTCAGGTAAACCCACTCAAACCCCTTACAAAAAGTTAATCCCTATAATCAAAACCCTTCCCCCACTTGAAAAGCCACCCCCTGCGTCATTAGTCATCCCAACCCCTCCATGCACACATACCCTAAACCCCATATCTCCCCACAACCGCTAAAATTACCTTGATAATTAAATTCCCCCTCTCCCACTATGACCCAACAGACACACCTCCCCCCACCTAGAACTACACCCTAATACACATCCAAAACTCCACGCTCACTCGTCATACCTTAACCAGGATGAGCTTACCCTCCTACCACGTCAAGCCCCCTTCTACGTCTACAATACATCCCGCAAAACCATGTTCCTATACTCATCAGAAAATGCAGACTCCCATTTACTCCCATACACCACCCGATTCCTGCATTTACTCCTATACATTGTGCCCCCATAGCTCTAATCCTTTCCCCCACCCCTGCTCCCTCAGTCTCCAGGACATACACACGAAATCCACCATTAAATACCATAAACCCCTGCGTTCTCTATCACCCACCCCTCGTATATCCATACTCATAGCCCTCAGTACTGAAATACCCCCACCCCCCATTTTCCTCAACACCCTGCCTATCCATTCTCTCACCACCCCCAGTTCCTCACAAAAATATATAGCATGCATCACTGTTTCTTGCGACCCACATCTTTTACAGCACCCATCTTGAACAATGCCCATCCGACATAACAATGCCTTATCTGCCACCACCCCATGTAGAAACCTATACATTAATTCCCTATCCCCAGCCCTAATCCTCATACCTTTCAAACCCTCCAGATCAATCCCCAATCATACATAGGGTATTCAGCCACCCCTCCAATCCCATCCTTCCCCCACACCGACCTCCAAAACACTAGCCTTCACTTCTTGCACCCTCCTCACAATCACCAAATGCCGCAATATATCCCAACACGTCCCCAACGATACACCCCCACCATCTGCGCACCTCCCGCTCCACCGCTCCCACAGTAGCCCCTCAGTGCCTCCCAGCCGCACCATACACCGTTTCACAAACACCATCAACCTCTTCCACCAAATAAGCCCAACCCCTAATCCACTCTTGCCACCTCCTTCCTCAACCAGTGTTTGAAGCCATGCGTTAACCTCACTCCAACCAGCTCCGTTCACAGTGTTGAGCCAGCTGCCGTTCACCAGTGCTGAACCAGCTGCCGTTCACCAGTGTTGAGCCAGCTGCCGTTCACCAGTGTTGAACCAGCTGCCGTTCACCAGTGTTGAGCCAGCTGCCGTTCACCAGTGTTGAGCCAGCTGCCGTTCACCAGTGTTGAGCCAGCTGCCGTTCACCAGTGTTGAGCCAGCTGCCGTTCACCAGTGTTGAGCCAGCTGCCGTTCACCAGTGTTGAGCCAGCTGCCGTTCACCAGTGTTGAGCCAGCTGCCGTTCACCAGTGTTGAGCCAGCTGCCGTTCACCAGTGTTGAGCCAGCTGCCGTTCACCAGTGTTGGCCAGCTGCCGTTCACCAGTGTTGAGCCAGCTGCCGTTCACCAGTGTTGAACCAGCTGCCGTTCACCAGTGTTGAGCCAGCTGCCGTTCACCAGTGTTGAACCAGCTGCCGTTCACCAGTGTTGAGCCAGCTGCCGTTCACCAGTGCTTGAACCAGCTGCCGTTCACCAGTGTTGAGCCAGCTGCCGTTCACCAGTGTTGAGCCAGCTGCCGTTCACCAGTGTTGAGCCAGCTGCCGTTCACCAGTGTTGAGCCAGCTGCCGTTCACCAGTGTTGGCCAGCTGCCGTTCACCAGTGTTGAGCCAGCTGCCGTTCACCAGTGTTGAACCAGCTGCCGTTCACCAGTGTTGAGCCAGCTGCCGTTCACCAGTGTTGAACCAGCTGCCGTTCACCAGTGTTGAGCCAGCTGCCGTTCACCAGTGTTGAACCAGCTGCCGTTCACCAGTGTTGAGCCAGCTGCCGTTCACCAGTGTTGAGCCAGCTGCCGTTCACAGTGTTGAGCCAGCTGCCGTTCACTACAATGTGTTCACTAGACACGCTGGTTAGATGTATGGTTTAAGACTGACTGACGAGACACCCATGCACCTGAGAAGTTACGTGGCCTTGTTCATCAAGTTCATTGTTATTCAGATGGTTACACTGTATCAAAACAGTCTAGTTCCTTCATGTGCACATGTGTCTAATTTTTCAGTCTACTTCCTCCTTGCCCACAACCACCCGGGTTCATATACGCCGAGTAGTGTATTATTCGGTGTGTATACCCTCAAAGTTCACTTTAATTCTTAGCTATATGTGGAGGATAATTTATAACTAGTAAGCAGGCAGACTGCCCATATTGCTGTTATCTGTTGTTACTTTATAAAAGGCTACGAAGGTTTGTACAGTATTAGCCTTGCCCCAAGAAGTCTGGTGAATATATTGCCTAAATCTGGGCAGATAATGGAGAGAAAACAAGTTTCCCCAAAAAAGTATATTGGAGCAAAATGTTCCCAATTATGTCAGGCGAACCCCTTGCCGGAACCCCGGCAAAGCCCGAGAGCAGAACCCCACACATCCTACCCCGGACAACGACAGGCTTTTCCCAGCTTGTAAGAGCTCATGTATGGCGTCCTGACTAATTGACCAGCAGATGGCAGTGTATAAGGACAAAAGTCCAGGAAAAACGGGGAAAATTTGTCACCGATGCTCAAGGCAGGGAAAGAGGGAGACGACCGCCACACTCCACCAAGGCTGTCGCAGCAGCTGCTGTGTAAAACAAGGGGAATAGTGGTCATCCAGAGGTACGAACACGTAGGTACTAATAATATGTATTGTAGTGTTTTTAACATATGTTTAATATAACGAAACACAACAAATTATAGTTTTCATGCTTCACCATAAATACTCTTCCACTGTGCAATTAAAAAATATGAAAATTAAAAGCTATCACAACCAAGTATACTCGTAATGGTTCTTTTTATATTTTGTGATGTCTGACTGACTGAACATTGAATATCACTCCACATCCTAAATTACGGACAATGTAGACAATAAAACAGTAATGGAAGCTGAGATTGTATATTTCGTAAAAGTGACTTATGGTAATAACATAAATTTTGGAAAAAATGAGACAAAAAGATTAATATGGTTACCCTTCAAGATACTGCCACAATATATGTTCATGTGTTGAAGTCATAAAGGCATATACTACCCGAGCAACTAGTGTACTACAAGTAGTATATATTATTTATGTATTATTTGATAAAACTTCCCTTGAGCACAATGTTATTATAATAAAGTCGTACAATGCAAACGTGTCATTATGATTTCGTGAGTCGAGTTTTATGAGTTTTTTCTTTCACGTCTCCACAGCCTCTTTCAAATATAGTATTGTAATATAAGATAGCATTAACATTGTCTTTCTCAGGATGATATCAAGAATACCTTCCCTTGTTTCTTCGTATACTAACATTATTTCTTCTCTAAAGGCTCATTATGCTATCATTTTTGTTTATAAATCATGTTTTTGAGGTTTAAAAAATTTATTCTTTTACAGGGTTTGTGGGTAAGAACCGAGGCTCAACAGCTTAGCTGTACTCCATCATGTGTTGATATTGCACCAGGAATAAAGATCGCTGATCCAAAAAGCTGCCGAAATTATTATATTTGTTTAGTGGATGCGAAAGTATCTGATTTTACAGTAGAATGTCCTGAAGGGCAAATATTTGATGCTGAAAATAAAATATGCGCAAATGAAGGGAGGTGCGACATTTGTGATCCTCCATGCAAATTTTCATGTCCAGCAAACATTACTGAAGTCGAATTAGTTGGAGATCGCAACGATTGTGGCAACATTCAGATATGCGTTCCAAATACTGGACCAATATCTAGCAAGTGTAGTGACGATGCTCCATATTTTAATGGAATAGAATGCACTACGGATGAGTCTCAGTGTTGTGATCCATGTATACCTTTCTGCTCAGAACCCTACACACAGATTCCTGACCCAACCGACTGTACCAACTTCTACTTCTGCGAAAGGAAGGATTATCCCAAGGAAACCAGTTTATATCACTGTGATGAGGGTAATTTTGATGAAGCTGAGGGAAGATGCTCAAAAGATGCAGTGTGTAATGAACCTTGTAAAGGTAAAGGAGGTATAAAGTCAACTACTTCCCCTTAGACAACTCCAACACTTAAGTTACCCAGAGTGTTGCAATAATTGTGAACAAGTGGGACGACTTAACCAAATGTAGTAACAAGTATTATCTTCACTATTACTAAACCTAGCAACATAAGTTTAGTAGTGGAGGCGAACACTTGTAGTGGTGATAATGTGTTCCTGTCTATGGTTATAATGTAATAACCGACCCAGGTGGCAAAACTAATAATTGGACTGAATCACCTCAAAATGCGACCTTATCTTCATTAACATCTTATTTTAAATGGGAAAGTCTGTCATAAAAACTGTCTGTAAAAGGATTTTGTCATATATTTATCGAGACATTTAAATAATGCTAAAGTGAAAATAACTAATTTAAACATGACTTTAATAGTAGCTTGCAACTTAGATAAATGTAATAGAAAGTTTGTTTTTAATAATTTGTTGAAGATGATATTGCAACACTCCAGTAAAAGCCAAACTTATTAAACAGAAATGTTTTATTCTCCTGTAATGTTACCTTTCACCTTCAATATTAACATTTTACTGTAATATTAACCTTCCAGTGTAATATTAACCTTCCCGTGTAATATCAACATTTTCTACTGATATTAACCTAGTATAACATAACGGTGATGTAGACGGCTTTCACAGATACTTAAAATATTGTGTCTCTGAAAGCACATTATGTTAGGATAACAACTAGTTAACTGTTAAGCAGCAATATTATTTATAAAAATCAGTAGAGTTTTCCACATATATCAACTTTTAGTGGCTATGCAAAATAAACATAAGCCTATCGCATCTTATTATCATTATACATGTATATATATACAAAATAATGATGGTATTCTATTCAATGTCGTCACTCTACAGTAATGTTATATAATGATACTTCACTGTACAATGTTTAAGATAGACGTCATGGAAGCAAATAATTTATTATTTTATATTATATTGTCGTTTTAACATTACTTTCATGATTTTTTTTTTATTTTATCAACATTATTCTTCGTCGTATATTCTGAATCTATCGATAAATTATCGGATTAAATTATTAAGCCATTTTTATCAATGCGAATTTGTCGTAATGTTTATCATTTGTTTGTTTCAGAGACCAAATATATTCGTTTTCTTTCAGGGTGTGGGGGGAGGGTGGAGGCTCAGCACACCAGTTGTACACCAACGTGCGTTGGTGTTGTACCGGGAGGACACGTTCCTGCTCTAACCAGCTGTCGAAATTATCATATATGTTTAGCGAATGAGAAACCTTCTGATTTTACAGAAGAGTGCCCTGAAGGCCAAATATTTGATGCCATGTTTAGCTTAATCAAAGGGAAAGTGCAATGTGTTGTCTGTGTGATCCACCATGAAAATTTTTCATGTCCAGCGACATTACTGAAGTCGAATTAGTTGCAGATCGCAACGATTGGGGCAACATTCAAATATGCACCCAATAATGGACCAATACCTAGCTTTAGTACTGATCCATATTTTAATGGAATAGAATGCACTACGGATGAGTCTCAGTGTTGTGATCCATGTATCCCTTTTCTGCTCAGAACCCAAACACAGATTCCTGACCCAACCAACTGTCCAACTTCTACTTCTGTGAAATGAAGGATTATCCCAAGGAAACAAGTTTATATCACTGTGATGAGGGTAATTTTGATGAAGCTGGGGGAAGATGCTCAAAAGATGTAGTGTGTAATGAACCTTGTAAAGATAAAACAAACAACAGGTCACCTAAAACCCCAGCACCACTACTATCACCAACATGACCAACCAACTCCCCCAACAACACCTACACCAACAACAACAG
Organism: Cherax destructor; assembly: GCA_009830355.1. Taxonomy (NCBI): domain Eukaryota; kingdom Metazoa; phylum Arthropoda; class Malacostraca; order Decapoda; family Parastacidae; genus Cherax; species Cherax destructor. The sequence continues at coordinate 18,568 of WNWK01017449.1, read as the reverse complement.
CACCTATTCCAACAAAACACCTACCCAACAACAACACCTACCCCAAAAACCCTACTTCTAAACAATAACACCCCAACAACAACAACTCCCCCTACAAAAACAACTACCCTTACAACAACTACTCCAGCAACTACCCCAACAACAACAACTACCACAACTACCCCAACAACAACTACCCTAACAACAACTCCCCCAACAACAACTACCCCAACAACAACTACCCCAACAACAACTACCCCAACAACAACACCCCAACAACCTCCCCAAAAACAACTCCCCAACAAAAACAACTCCCCAACAACAACTACCCCAACAACAACAACTCCCCACAAAAACCCCCCAAACAAAAAACACCCCAACAAAAACAACTACCCCAAAAACAAAACACCCCAACAAATAAACTCCCCCAAACAAAAACAATACCCCAAAAACAACAACTACCCCAACAACAACTACCCCAACAACAACTACATAAACAACCCCCCAACAAAACTACAACAACAATACCCCAACAACAACACTCCAACAACAACCCCAACAAAAACAACTCCCCAAACAAAAACCCCAACAACAAAAACAACAACTACAACAACAACTACTCCAACAACAACTACTCCAACAACAACTACTCCAACAACACTAACCAAAAAAGAACCTCCTCAGTGTACTGAAACATTCAGGTGTGAACGCACAGGAAATTTCCCCAAATGTACTAACAGGGGATCCCCAGTACTACAAATTTCAGCTAATAACATAGGTTCTGGGTGGAGGCAGCACTTGTAGTGGTGATAGAGTTTTGACCCCATTTTAGGTTATTGTGTACCCCCCGACCAATGTTCTTCCACTCAACTCATGTAAAAAAATATAACATATTCATAACCATCTTTTTTTCTTTAATGACATACTATGCTATATAAATTGTTCATAATATTATTTGTTATAAAGTAAAAAAATAAGGTTCAGTCTGTGCTAGATACAATATATGATCGTGAACATGGAGTTTTTTTTGGATGAATACAATAGGCGTTATACTGAGCTGGTTTATGTATATTATTGAAGTTCAGGGATACAGTAAATCTTATCAACCAGATAATGTTTTATTCGCCTGTAATATCAAGCTTCCACTGTAATATCAAGCTTCCACTGTAATATCAAGCCTTTTATTTTCCCCTGTAATATCAAGCTTCCACTGTAATATCAAACTTCCACTGTAATATCAAGTTTCCACTGTAATATCAGCTTCCACTAATATCAAGCTTCCACTGTAATATCAAGCTTCCACTGTAATATCAAGCTTCCACTGTAATATCAAGTTTCCACTGTAATATCAAGCCCCCTTCCCCTGTAATATCAAGCTTCCACTGTAATATCAAGCTTCCACTGTAATATCAAGCTTCCACTGTAATATCAAGCTTCCACTGTAATATCAAGCTTCCACTAATATCAAGCTTCCACTGTAATATCAAGCTTCCACTTTAAAATCAAGCTTCCACTGTAATATCAAGCTTCCACTGTAATATCAAGCTTCCACTGTAATATCAAGCTTCCACTGTAATATCAAGCTTCCACTGTAATATTTCAAGCTTCCACTGTAATATCAAGCTTCCACTGTAATATCAAGCTTCCACTGTAATATCAAGCTTCCAAAATGCCCTAATATCAAGCTCCACTGTAATATCAAGCGTCCACTGTAATATCAAGCTTCCACTGTAATATCAAGCTTCCACTGTAATATCAAGCTTCCACTGTAATATCAAGCTTCCACTGTAATATCAAGCTTCCACTGTAATATCAAGCTTCCACTGTAATATCAAGCTTCCACTAATATCAAGCTTCCACTGTAATATCAAGCTTCCACTGTAATATCAAGCTTCCACTGTAATATCAAGCTTCCACTGTAATATCAAGTTCCACTGTAATATCAAGTTCCACTGTAATATCAAGCTCCACTGTAATATCAAGCTTCCACTGTAATATCAAGCTTCCACTGTAATATCAAGCTTCCACTGTAATATCAAGTTCCACTGTAATATCAAGCTTCCACTGTAATATCAAGCTTCCACTGTAATATCAAGCTTCCACTGCAATATCAAGCTTCCACTGCAATATCAAGCTTCCACTGTAATATCAACCTTCCATTGTAATATCAAGCTTCCACTGTAATATCAAGCTTTCCCCTGTAATATCAAACTTCCACTGTAATATCACCCTTCCATTGTAATATCAACCTTCCATTGTAATATTAAGCTTCCACTGTAATATCAAGCTCCACTGTAATATCAAGCTTCCACTGCAATATCAAGCTTCCACTGCAATATCAAGCTTCCACTGCAATATCAAGCTTCCACTGTAATATCAACCTTCCATTGTAATATCAAGCTTCCACTGTAATATCAAGCTTCCACTGTAATATCAAACTTCCACTGTAATATTACCCTTCCACTGCAATATCAAGCTTCCACTGCAATATCAAGCTCCACTGTAATATCAAGCTTCCACTGTAATATCAAGCTTCCACTGCAATATCAAGCTTCCACTGCAATATCAAGCTTCCACTGTAATATCAACCTTCCATTGTAATATCAAGCTTCCACTGTAATATCAAGCTTCCACTGTAATATCAAACTTCCACTGTAATATTACCCTTCCATTGTAATATCAACCTTCCATTGTAATATTGCTTCCACTGTAATATTAACCTTCCATTGTAATATCAAGCTGTGTATATGTGTGTATGAGTGTGTGTATGTGTATATGTGTGCATGAGTGTGTGTGTGACCCAACAATTAATATTGCACCTATAACTCATTACAGTTGTGACCGGGTGTAGACTAATAAATTAAGATAAAGATAAGATAAGATTTCTTCGGATTTTTAACCCCGGAGGGTTAGTCACCCAGATAACCCAAGAAAGTCAGTGCGTCATCGAGAACTGTGTCTTATTTCCATTGGGGTCCTTAATCTTTCCCCCAGGATGCGACACACACCAGTAGACTAACACCCAGGTACCTATTTGCTGCTAGGTGAACATGACAACAGGTGTAAGGAAACACGTCGAAATGTTCATTATTTCATAATTTGTTCATGATTGCAACCAGTATAAACGTAAGTAAATTTACTTACATGATTCATTACCTTTGTAACTTGTGAGTTCATTACCTTTGTACCTTGTTCAACTATCAAAACTTTGGGGCCCAGTCTCTGGACTCATTATATACCTCTGTAATCTGTAAATACCTTTGTAACTTGTCATGATTGTGCCCAGATCTACCTGAGTTCATTACCTTTGTAACTTGCCCAGCTATCAAATTTTGAGGCCCAGTCCCTGGCCCCTTATGTACCTCTGTAATTTTTTGACTACTGCCCACGGGATGGGTATGGGGTTAATAAAGATATTAAACTAACTAAATCAAGTTTCCACTGAATATAAAATTTCCCCTGAATATCAAACTTCCATTAATATCAAACTTCCACTGTAATATCAAACTTCCATTAATTTTCCTTCCATTGTAATATCAAGCTTCCACTGTTATCAAGCGTTTTACCTCCATCATTTACATTAAATGTATGGTTTTTCAAAATAAGCAGATATGAATCTATAATGTTGCTTTAATCAACGATTTATCAAATCAGGGGGAAACACTGTATATGTTTAGTGTTGAATCCATTCGGTTCGTATAGTGAAGAACTGTTTGGTTGTATTTGTAGCCAAGAACTGTTTGGTTCGTATGTGTGAGCCAAGAACTTTTTTCCCATGGTGAGCCAAAGAACTGTTTGTTGATGTGGAGCCAAAGAACTGTTTGCTTCGATGGGGGACCCAAGTGTTTGCTTGATGTATGATCAAAATGTTTGGTTTGTATGTGTGACCCAAAGAACTTTTTGGGTTGTATGTGTGAGCAAGAACTGTTTGGCTTGTATTTGAGCCAAGAACTGTTTCCTTCGTATGTGTGACCCAAAGAACTGTTTGCTTATGTATGAGTCAAGAACTGTTTGGTTTGTATGGGGAGCCAAAATTTTTCCCTTTATTTTGGACCAAGCACTTTTTGGGTTCATTTCTTCATTGTTGTTTAAAATAATTAAAAAAACTATTTATGGTGAAGAACAAAACCCTTTGGTGTCTACTACGCCTGGGAAATGAGGTTCATGTTTATCCAAAGTGTCTTTAATTCCTTGGATCAAGAACTTTCTGCTTTGCACACACTATATATATAACGGGGTTGGACAAAATAAATATAACACCTTGTTATGAAATTTTTTTTTTTCATTATAGAGTTAGTCTTGGTCTCCATTTGCAGCTAAAACAGCACCAGTTCTGAGGACTTGATTCATATGGCATCGGGAACAGTATCCAGGGAAATTTTGGCCTTTTCCCGCAAAACACTGCTCTAACTCTTCCAAAGACGACGGTGGAAAAAAGGTTTCCTGACTCGCTGTTCTAACTGACCCCACAGATGATTCATAATACAGTTTGACACTTCAACAAGCAGATTTTCAAATTATTTTGTCCATCCCCAGTTACTATCAGTATAAAACACCAAAAAGGGCTTCCGTAGCTTTGTACCTTATTAACCCCACTGTGGAAAATTTAAACCAATCCAGTTACGACAATTTTATCTTTTATTGCGTAAATGTTAGTTTTGACGGATGTAGGGTGAAAACACTGGTCTGCATGATTTTTTATTGAGTCTATGGTATTTTTTTCGGTATATATATATATGGAAAATAGTGATTCATTGTTTTTTTATTCATTTTATCACATCAGGTTGTCAAGATGGAAACGTTACTTTTCTTTTTCGTATAACATAAGTAAAAGAAATGGTATATTACCAATTAAAATGCTTACCCTATATTGACTTAAATGTTAAATCTAATATATTTTTCTTTTTTTCAGATTTTTAAATTGCTAGAGGCTGCAAAAATTACCCTATTTTGATATGTCTGGTTAATTAAACTTCAGATTCCCGAGCAACATTCCCTTTTTTATTAAGCGCTGCTACTTTGTTTTTTGGCGCAAATTTGGGGAGACCAAGACAAACCTTTTGCCCCACACAAAGCTTGCAGGAGTTGCATCAATCCCCTTTTGGAGTACCAGTATGGCGGGCAGTGAGCCCATGATGACTGTTTTTGTATGAAAAAGTAGCAGGATTCAACAAGAAGACTAAAGATCGCATAATATACCCAAATTTTCCCCAAAATTAGCCTGTTCCACACTCTGAAGATATTCATGTACCTGCCCCCTAGAATGGCAAATTTCATCAGAGTCTGATACCAGTGATTCTAAAGGGGAAAGAGACGAGCCACTAACAAATGGCGATCCCAAACCCTTAAAAAGTTGAGCCGACTTGGGAGGCCTTTAACCTTCCAAAAAAAAGCACAGTTACTTGGCCTAGACTGAAGGAACACAGGCTTCTAGCCCTGGAACAACATTCGCTTGGTACCGTCATCGTGAAGAGGAATTCACCAGTTCTTTGAAAAAAGAGGAATCTTTAGTTTTCTTTTCAAATATTTCGGCCTTATTGAACACATGGGGATGTCATACAAAGCAGATGAATGGAGACTCTTCATTGATTCTTCTAAAAGAAGTTTAAAAGGCTGATTTCCCAAATGGCAACACAGCTGCATCTGTGCCAATTGGCCATAGTGTCATAATGTCACTAATATCTGCAATCAAGTACTAGAATCACAATTTTCTCATTTGTGGTGTTTTAAAAAGTTATTCCTCCCCAAAAGGTCTTCAAGGCGGATACCCCAAGTATCCCTGTTTTCTGTGTTTTTTGGATAGTAGGGCAGAGAGCCAGCACTATGAAAAAAAAGACTGGCCACCAAGAACCAGTTTTTCCCCCAAAATTACAACGTGAAAACTGTGCCACTAGTTGACCCCAAGAAATTCTGTACCACTCCACATCAAATTGGGGCTTATGAAAATTTTGTGAAGGCCTTGAACAAGAATGGAACTGCTTTCAAGTACCTGGAGTCAAATTTTCCCCGTATAAGTGAAGGCAAGCTAAAGGCGGGAATTTTTGTTGGCCCTCAGATTCGGGAATTGATGAAGGACAAGCATTTTGATGAAGCATTAGCAGGTGTCGAGGTGAATGCCTGGTTTTCATTCAAGCAGATTGTCCACAACTTCCTGGGAAACTGGCGCCCCCAAATTTAAAAAAAAATGATCCAAGACCTGTTTTCAAGTTTCCAACAACTTGGGTCTAGAAGGAGTGTAAAGATGCACTTTTTTCACTACATCTTGGTTTTTTCCCAAAAAAATTGTGGGGACTACAGCGAGGAACAAGGAGAGCGGTTCCATAAAGATATTTTACCATGGAAACTCAATACCAGGACAAATGGAATGTCAGCATTTTTGGGATTACTGCTGGTCATTGGTAAGGGTCTCGATGCACAGCACAAGCGAAAATCAAAGGGCCCCCTTTCCCTTTTGATTCAATATGGGGCAACCAAAACATTTTTTTTTAATAAAATCATTTGATTTGATTCATGTTGATTTGTAATTCATAGCTTAAACTAACAAAATGTGATTTTCCATGATTCCCTAATTTTAATAAAGTAACAATTTAAAAAAATTCACTTTTTTTTATTATCATTAATTTGTTTTTTTTCAAAATTTTAAGGGATAGAGCAAAATGGTTTAGATATTTACAATCAGCAGCCCAAGAATATGTAAGATCCAACCTTGAATAAAAAAAAAAAATTAAAAACTTTCCCAAATGCAGACCAGTGTAATATATGGTGGGTAGAGAACAACACCGGGGGCAGATAAACTGAAAAGTTTGGTAATTTTTGACAGCGGCAAACTGAAATTTTGTGGAAAAGAATTAAGCAAAATAAAATCATAGAGTGTGATATATTTCTAATTATATAATTTTCCAGGATTTCATTTATATTCCCCCTCCTCACACCCAAAAAAACAGCGAAGCCCACCTGAGCCAGCAGTCCACCTGAGCCAGCGGGAAGCCCACCTGAGCCAGCAGCCCAGTTTCCCAAATGTTGAATGCACCAATTTTCTAATACTGTGTGGTGGGACACACGTGTTTATCCACATGTTTGCTGGAAAAGGCTGTTATTAAAAAGATAAACAATTAAAGTTGAAGAAAAGCCCAATGCAATAAACCAAGTAAAAAATTACCCACGATGCAAAGTGTTTTTTTATACACTGAAAAAGTCGTTAGAAATAGACTGAATGAGGTCGTATTGAATTTTTCGGAGGAAAAGTTGATGGCCCACGTAATGGGAGGACTTTTGTAAATAAGGTGACATCCAGACTGCAGAGTTTCTTATACCTGACAGGACGGTCTTTAAAAACTTTTTTAAAAGTTTAAAAAAAATCAGCTACACCATTGGCTTTTTTTTTCTCGATGGTGGTAGAGGCTGTTTGCAACTCTGGTTTTAGTTTTGGTTGACGTTTGGCGAGGTTATTGCGGGGGGGACTATATGTTTGTTAATGATGGAATCTTATCTGGTGTTACATAAATTTTCGGGCCCCCTTTTCACAGTAGGTGATGAAGTGTCATAGTCGGTGTTGTTCCATGAAGACATTGTAAAAAAAGTAGTCGCAGTTTCCTTTAAGGAACTTTTAAGAAGAGGTCCTGTAGGTCTCAAGAAACCCTAATGATGTTCCTTCATTTAGTCCTATTGTCATGATGGGGCGGCAAGGTTGTTGAAAATTTAGGTTTGTAGTCAACCCTAAAATCAAGTTTATTATAGTTTAGTCTATAGGTCAAGACATCCAGAATAAATTTTTATTGGGAAAATTTTTTCGGTCTTTTAAATCATAAAAAGATGTTGATCTTAGTTTCATAAAGCCCTTTAAAGAGCAAAACGTTGTCCCAAAAAAGTTTGCTCAGCGAAGTGTCTTTTCTTCAATATCGATGGCAGTTCCCCCTTTTAGTTCCTTAAACAATAGCTGTTTTACAGAGGAATATGTAACAAATGGTACTTACTTTCTCGGTGGGAAAGCACCCCGGCCATAAACGTCAGTAAGCAATGTCTGTAGGAGTAGTAAGCTGAAATGAAATTAATCAACATAAATGCAATGTCTTTATGCTTACTTAATTGTTTTTCAACTATTTTTTTATAATTTTATTCAATGGAACCAGTGAGCTCGTAGAGGTCACATAGTGCGAAAAAAAATTCGGAGTGATTTAGGGAAAGGAAGGGTAGTTGAAACCTTGTTTAAGATTTCCCTTGACGGAAATTCAACTTGCAACGTCGTACATATAAGTTTCGGAAGGAAAAAAAACCCGTACATTTATCTTAACGCATATCTTTATCTTGTTATGAACGTGCGTGGGAGCACATTGGACGCCAGTTTAATTTCACACTGAGAGATGGCATTCTAGTCTCTTGCCCCCTCCTCTTCCTGGTCAGTAAAAATTCTCAATTGCATTTTGTACAATAGACAGTATAATAACCATGTGACATGTCAAGGTATCTTATTAATGAAAATAAGATCCCAGATATATAAGAAAATTTCCCCAAAATTTGCTTGTAACGATAAGGGAACTGTATTTTGAATACATATGTACACCTGTTAATTTTGGGGCCTGTTCCTAGGCCTTTGTGTATCCATATGCTTTGCCCCTCCACAGGATGTTTTGGGGTGCAAAATAAACTAGCCACTTCGGTGGCAAAATCTAAATCTACAGATATGAGTCAATTATCCTCTTCAGCCAGCTCGTTTTTTACCAAACCTTTAAAGTAATTATTTCTCCTGAAGGTAAAATTTTTGACGTGGTAGAGACGATTATTGTGTACCTGTCCCAAAATAAATTTACTAGGGGAGGATGGGCCAGGCTGGTAAAGATAAGCTAAACATGGCGCTGATGTGTGTTAGCAGTAAATGGAGACTTGTAAACTCGCTTTAACCCTTTGGAATGAGTCTGTCACAAAGCGTGGCCCTTTTCCCAACACGTTTTTGGGCAAATGAAAAAACGGGATTAATGGCTACACAATCGGAGTTAAAGTATCTTCATTCGGGGTCTGATGGTGGTTTTTTTAAATGTTTGATTTTGTTGCCCAAACTGCGGATCGCGATTACAATCGGCTCCAAAAGTTATTTTTTACAAAAATTGATTACAAAAAAAAGAAGGTTACCCTTTGATCAAGTTATGAAAGTTGAAACTACAGCTGTTCAGGAAACGTTTTTGCTAAATTTTTAGTTTCCCAATTGACATACTAAAAACCCGGGGGAATTGATTTTATTTTGGCGGGGTATGTGATCCCAGGATACTTGTAGCGGGGTATGTGATACCCGGGATTTTTGGAGCTGGGGTAGGGATACCCAGGATACTTGGAGCTGGGGTATTGATCCCCAGTACTTTAGCGGGGGATACGATACCCAGGATATTGGAGGGGGGGTAGATACCCAGGATACTTGGGCTGGGGTATGTGATCCAGCCCCTCCTGGGACGAAAAAACTTGTCAAAGGGTCACATATTAAGGTCACTCCCCAATGGCTCTATGGCAGCGACCATTGATTTCCAGGCGGCTCAGTGGTCTGGGGAAAAGTATCATAATCATAATAATAAATGCTGTGGTGGACGGGACGCTGCAGGTGCTCGGCGTATCATAGATGATGTCAACATAAACAAGTTCGGGGAAAAAACCAATACTGGTTATATATGTAAAAAAGAGAAAAGGCTTAAATCCATACAGTATAAAAATCGTGATTCATTTGGACGGGGTGTACCAAATTCAACCCCCGTGAGGGGGAAAAATTGGGCGTGTTAAACAGAGGGTCGTTAAGATAACCTGCCTTGACATCAATTTTGGGGGGGACATACAATAAAACCACACCTTTGGGGCCACAACCATCACAAGAAAAAAAAACAACAACAACAACTACTGCAGTTATCAGACTTATACACATTCCGTTAACAAAAGGACACAAGACCAACTAACCTTTACCCAAATATTGTCGGAATTTGAAATTTTATTTGGAAACGTTTCCTCCTGGGATTCGATCACTTCTCAAGAGAAAATGGGGTAAGTAACCCCCCCCCCCTCCATCCTCACAATCGTCAGGTAGAGTTAATGTTGAATTTTTAAGCACCACCCAAAAATAAACATTTTATATTAAAGAAAGAACAACAAGGTACAATACCGGACTGGGAAAAATACACAAATAACACGAACATAGAAAAGGGGGTTTTGGGCCGATAATAACTGCACACAAAACACGAAGATGGGACCCGTGTTATTGTGACTAGTCAATGATCCAATCGGACCAAAACATTTCTTTTTTCCCATGTCCGGGGTTATTTGCGTCCTGTGTTTTACACTTGGAGATAAAATCTAGATTTTTCATTTGTGTAAGTGGTTACTAAATCATTTTAGCTTCTTGTAATATTCCGGGCATGTTCCCCAGTAATTATATTAGTGTTTGATTTTTTAAAAATCGAGTAAAATGGGGAAAGCTGGCGCAGAAAATATATTTAAATTGTATAATATAATGCTACCAATTATTTCAATAAAAAAAAAATTTCTTAGCAATTTCGAATTTTAATTGAGTTGTCGAGATTCGGAACTAGCGGTGTTTTATCTGGGCACAACAACCCTGTTTATAAAGAGGCAAGAAACTGTAGGGTTAGTGAGAATACGAGAGTCACTCCAGCAAGATACATTCATCCCACAGCAAGACTCAGTCACGCCCCTTTAGAACAGCCACCCCACAAAAAAAAAACTAACTTACAACAAAAACAGCCACCCCACAAGAGGGGACAGCCACCCCATAAGAAATACAGCCACCTTACAAGAAGCACAGCCACCCAACAAGAAATAAGAAACTTACAAGAAGACAGCCACCCCACAAAAATAGCCACCCCCAAAAACGCCACCCCACAAGAAGCTCAACTGTATTTAAAAATTTATTTTTTGTCTGGTTGGTTGAGTGCTGGGAAAATATTACCAACGCACATTTGGCAAATTTGGCATATAACTTAGTATCTAATTGTCCCTTTCGAATTGAAATTATCTTCAGTGTCATAAGCGATTCAAAGGGTTTTCATTTCGTAAGGACAGGAGCTTTTTTTGTAATTGAAAATTCATTCCAATTGATGGGTGGTTGATGCTTTTCAAATGTTGGAAAGAATGAGTTTTGACAATTCTAAAAAAACCTTTTGTTAAAAACAGTTCTCCAAACATGCCATGGCTGTCCTCTTACACTGACTCACAACTATTACAAGAGTTGTTGCAGAAAGAGGGTTTCCCAAAGGGGACAGTTCTTTTGTTGTTTGGAAAAGACAGTCAAATTTGTTGAGACATGAAAAAAGGGTTTGGGTAGAGATTATATTCAATCTTTGTGTTACTATTTAGTGAAATGGAACAACCAATTGTATTTCCTTGTTCTTCCTGATAGTCTGGCTTATTAAAACGATATTAGCTTCATGTAAACCTGCTTTCAGCATAGCTGACTCCCTTTAAAATGTTGACTAAAATTTTTCTATTTTTGGGGTTTAAAAAATTGGGGTTTTTTTTCTGTAAACCGTCAATTCTATTTATTCATAATGATTAAAATATCAAGGAAGTGAAGTATTTTTTCGATTATCCCTTCAGCTTTAATATGAACAAGTGGTAAAGAATGATTAAAATGATCGAAAAATTTTCAAGGGTTACTCAATCCTTATCTCAGTAAGTGAAAATAAAATATACATACCTAACTCACGAAGTCGTAATGATACGATTAAAAAATAAGGGCGGTTAGAACCTTTTAAAAGAGGCCCAGGGGCCCGCTGGCTAATAAGATTGTCCAGCCAGGAAAAACCATAGGAAGGTTAATCACTGACCACAAATCAGATTTTTCCCGTAAAAACTTGCATTTGTGGTCACAGTGGTGCCACAACCTTCCCATGGTTTTTCCTAGCTGGACCTTTTGTGCCAGGGCCCTGGCAACCCCATTTCATGACTCTCTGATTTTTAAACCCCGGATGGTTTTATACATACCTATGCCTGATCATGTCTCCTGATGTCATGGGAGGAGGCATCTGAAATTCAAAAGTTTCATATTTAAGCTGGGAGATGGGAGATGGACTTCATAATACAACAGTATTACTGTTTATAAAATTTACTGTTAAAAAAAAAAACATTCTAATGACACTAAGCTTTTTAGTGAGGTAATCATTTTTTTTTTGGAGAAGTTGAAGTTCAGATGAAAGAATTTTAAATTCATCATCAATACTCTAGTATAAATCTTAATCCAAACTTAAAAATTTATTATGTAGCTTCAAATATCTGAAGTTATTAATAAAATCTTCAGGATGTCTTAAAAATAATAATAATAATAATAATAATAATAATATCTTTTTTTACTACAAGTACATGTACATGGTATACAGGCCTATGACATCATACTACTATATAGAAAGTCCCTTGTTATGCTGAGCATTTCGGGGAGATTAGGTCAGTGTCCTGGGTCGACTACACCAGACGATAACACCCAGGTACCCATTTTACTGATGGGTGAAATAGACAAAGGGAAAAAAACACGCCCAAGTTTTTGCCCTGACTGGGAATCGAACCCAGGCCCTCGCCTTTTAAGCGAGAGCTTTAGCCACCAAAAGAGCCCTTATTTTGTTGTTTAAAAAATATTGAAAAAGTGATAAAAGACAACTTAGCCATTTACTGCCAATCAAAAAAAATGTTCGTTTACAACAGATTATTAGATCTAAAGTTTAATTTTTTTATGATTCTTTGGTAGATCATAGCAAACGAAGGGGTTTGGGAAAAATGATTTTAAGTTGGAATAAAGTATTGGCAAACCTGGGGCCTAGAACATCGTGAGAGGGATCCATTCACTGCCATCATTGTTCGTCCCTTACATGGCTTAGGTTTGTCGACGATGTCTCGGTCATCGTTCCGTATGTCGACGATGTCTCGGTCATCGCCCCGTGACGATGTCTCGGTCATCGTTCCGTATGTCGACGATGTCTCGGGCATCGTTAAGATGTTTCAACCTTCATAGTTCGCAAGAGTAATAACGTGACGAACCTTCATTCATTTCACACTGGAAGAACGAGACGACTCAGTACTTTTTTTGGACATTCTCTTCATCGGAGACAATGATGCCCTTAATATATCAGAAAGTCCACCAGTAAACGACTTAATCCACTACTGTTCTCACCATGACCACAAAAACAAAAAAGGGGGAGTCACGTTTATTTCAATGTGTTCTCGGATCTCTATAATATTTTCTTGGGCGACAAAACTAATAAAAGATCCTTTTTTTCCCTCAAATTTTTGACGCACGTCATCCTCTCCGCAGGAACAGATTTATTATTTATTTCACCAGTCCCAAAGAACTACCACCACTGATTGCCGATGGCCTGGTGGCAAAGCTCTCGCTTCCACCGGGTTATTTGGGTTCGATTCCCTGCGAGGATTGAAACATTGGGCGTGTTTCCTTACATCGGGGGTCATGTTCACCCATCAGCATAAAAAGGGTGTTAGTGGACTGGGGGTGGGTCCATCCTGGGACAAAACTGACAATATGCGGAAATGCCTGCATAACAAGTGGCTTTCTGTAAGTAGTATGTCATTGATTTCATATGGACTGTATACCTTGACAAGTACTTGTAGAAATAAAGAAATTTTTATTATATTATTATTGATTCTCCCCCTATACAAACAGCAACTTCAAACATATTTCTGCTCAGAATACGTGACCCATGGCAGTCCTCAGCATGAAGACTATTAAGGAAAATTTAGCCTCGTTAGGAGCACATTTACAGCATCCATGTGGAGGATACGATTCTAAATATATAGGTGAAAAATTCGGTATTTAGAAACCGATATACATAAACATGCCTGCGGATTAGGACAGCCGACTGTTTTGTGAAGCACCGAAACTTGAAATGGGAAAAAAACATATTTAGTCTACAAATTCAGTCATTCACGTTACTCTTACGTCAGTTCTGGAAAACACAAAAACACACAATACCGGGTCGCCCTAGCGCAGACCTCTCAACAACTGAAGGCCGCATCAAGGTGTCCCTGAAACTTTTTCCATCTAACAATCTGTTTTCTGTTTATCTAAAAACGTAGTTTTCTCAGTCATATAAGGAGTGTGGGAGAATGTTGCCAGTTTATCATCGCCTTGAAAGATGTCAACACTACTCCTCTCTTTTCCCATCTTTTGGGAAGTACATTTACGCAAGTGTGTTTAAGTTAAGTGTGTTCAGTTACTTCCCAGTGGTTGAGCCAGCTGCCATTCACCATAGTATGTTGAGCCAGCTGCCATTCCCAAGAGGGTTTAGCCAGCTGCCGTTCACCAGTGTTTAGCCAGCTGCCGTTTACCAGTGTTGAGCCAGCTGCCGTTCACCAGTGTTGAGCCAGCTGCCGCACCAGTTTAGTCAGCTGCCGTTCACCAGTGTTGGCCATGCCGTTCACCCGTGTTGAGCCAGCTGCCGTTCACTAAAAGTGTTCACTAGACACGCTGGTCAGATGTATGGTTTAAGACTGACTGACGAGACACCCATGCACCTGGGGAAATTACGTGGCCTTGTTATCAAGTTATTGTTATTCAGATGGTTACACTGTATCAAAACAGTCTAGTTCCATCATTTTCACATGTGTCTAATTTTTTAGTCTAGTTCCTCCTTGCCCACAACCACCCGGGTTCATATACGCCAGTAGGTTTATTCGGTGTATATCCTCAAAGTTCACTTTAATTCTTAGCTATATTTGGAGGATAATTTTTAATTTAAGTAGGGAGACCCCCATATTGCTGTTATCTGTTGTTACTTTATAAAAGGCTACGAAGGTTTGTGCAGTATTAGCCTTGCCCCAAGAATTTGGGGTATATTGCCTAAATCTGGGTAGGAATGGGGAGGAAACAAGTTTCCCAAAAAGTAAATTTGGGCAAAAAGTTCCCGATTATGTCGGGTTGCCGGAACCCCGGGAAAGCCCCAACAGAACCCCCCACATCCTACCCCGGACAACGACAGGCTTTACCCAGCTTGTAAGAGCTCATGGGGTCCCATAATTGACCAGCAGATGGCAGTGTATGGGCAAAAATCCAGGAAAAACGGGGGAAAAATTTTTCACCGATGCTCAAGGCAGGGGAAAAAGGGGGAGACCGCCACACTCCCCCAAGGCGTCGCAGCGCTGCTGTGTAAAACAAGGGGGAAAGTGGTCTAAGGGACGAACACGTAGGTACTAAAATTTTATTTAGTGTTTTTAACATATGTTTAATATAACGAAAACAACAAATTATAGTTTTATGCTTCACCATAAATACTCTTCCACTGTGCAATTCAAAAAAATGAAAATTAAAAGCTATCACAACAAGTACTGTAATGGTTCTTTTATATTTTGTGATGCTGACTGACTGAACATTGAATATCCTCCCATCCTAAATTACCGACAATGTAGACAATAAAAAAGTAATGGAAGCTGAGATTGTATATTTCGTGAAAGGACTTATGGTAATAATATAAATTTTGGAAAAAAATGAGACAAAAAGAAAAATGGTTACCCTTCAAGATACTGCCACAATATATGTTTGTTAAATTATAAAGGCAGATTCTACCGCGCACTAGTGTACTACAAGTAGTATATGTTTTTGTGCTATTTGATAAAACTTCCTTGAGCACAATGTTATTATAATAAAGTCGTACAATGCAAAAGGCAACGATTTCGTGAGTTAGTTTTTTGAGTTTTTTCTTTTTACGTCCCCACAGCCTCTTTCAAATATAGTATTGTGACATCAGATAACATTAACATTGTCTTTCTCAGAATGATATCAAGAATACCTTCCTTGTTTCTTCTATCAACATTATTTCTTCTCGAAAAAGGGTCATTATGCTATCATTTTTGTTTATAAATCATATTTTTTGAGGTTAAAAAAAATTTTTCTTTTACAGGGCTTTGGGAAAAATCGAGGCTCAACAAATAAGCTGTACTCCATCATGTATTACACCAGGAAAAAGATCGCTGATCCAAAAGCTGCCGAAATTATTATATTTGTTTAGCGGATGCGAAAGTATCTGTTTTACAGTAGAATGTCCTGAAGGGCAAATTTTGATGCTGAAAATAAAATATGCGCAAATGAAGGGGGGTGCGACATTTGTGATCCTCCATGCAAATTTTCTTTCCAGCAAACATTACTGAAGTCGAATTAGTTGCAGATCGCACCAACAATATGCAGATATGCGTTAAAATACGGGAAGTTAGGGGGGTTGATACCCTTTTTTAAATAAAATAGAATACTACGGATGATCTAAATGTTGTGATCCATGTATACCTTTTTTGGCTCAGAACCCTACACACAGATTCCTGCCCCAAACCCAAACCCGTACCAATTTCTATTTTGGAAATAAAGGGAATTATCCCAAGGAAACAAGTTTATATCACTGTGATGAGGGTAATTTTGATGAAGCTGAGGGAAGATGCTAAAAAGATGTAGTTTTAATGAACCTTGAAAAAGATAAAGGGGATAAAGTCAACTACTTCCCCAACAACTCCAACACTTAAGTTACCCAGAGTGTTGCAAAATTGGGGAAAAAGGGGACGAACACTTGCTGTGGTTATGTTTTCCCTGTCTATGGTTATTGTGTATCCATCAGTCCCGGAAAAGTTTATCATAAAAGATGTTTTGAAAAAGGGGAATTTTGTCATATATTTTTTTCGAAAAATTTAATCAATGTTTAAGTGACAAAAAGAGCTTGAGCATGGATAAATGCAATAAGGTTTTTAGAAAGTTTTTTTTTAATAATTTGTTAAAGATGATATTGCAACACTCCCGTAAAAAACCAAACTTATTAAACACAAATGTTTTATTCTCCTGTAATTTTCCTTTCACCTTTCGTATTAACATTTTTTTCTGTAATATTTTTAAATGTAATATCAACATTTTTTACTGATATTAACCTAGTTTAACATAACAGCGGGTGTAGACGGTTTTTTGAAGAGGGAAAAATTATGTATCTCTGAAAACACATTGTTGCGGGCAATGTTATTTATAAGAATCAGGAAAACCTTTATATTAACCTTCAGTGGCGATGAAAAATTTTTCATTCGCCTATCGCTTTCTGCTGTTATCAATATTTTTTTTAACACATCGGCCTTTTCCCCACAGAGACGGGGGCCCGAAATAAAAGAAACATTTTCCATCACTCATTTCATCACTATCTTGCCATAGATACCCCGTACTACAGTTAAAAAACTGCAACATATCCCCCACTACTCCTTTAAGTAATTTTGATAAAGCGAATAGACTATGCTTAAAAATTTCCATCATGTTATGAGCCCTGTGAAGGTAAAGGAAGTGTCGGGGTCCATTGGCCGGCTTGACACCCTTTGCCACTAAAATTTTTCCCCTGACTCACCTATTTGGGTTGCAGCCTCCTGTCATTTAAAAGAAATATCTTAATCGTGAATAAAAAATTTTCTGAGCATTTAAAAAAACCCGTCTGATGATTTAGTTTTTTATTTTTTTAAAGGGGGGCCCAAAACCCATAAAGGGTCATCAGAGCTGAAAAAGTTGGGGGAAACCCATGGTAAAAGGAAGAGGATCCCTTTAATTTCTTGGATTGGGGAAATGAAATCAAGGCCCCTAAAAGGGGCCCTTTGATTCAAGTTCCCCAAAAGACCTAAAACTGCTGGAGATCAAACTAGGTAACTTATGTTTTTCCCGTCTCCCCACTGTCCACTGCACCACTGATGCTTAATATAATTGGAAAACAGGGCTTAAAGGCCCGATACAAAGCTAAAATAATTACAAAATTGTAACGTTCTCGAGTAATCGCCAAAAAAATGTCCCAAAATTATTTTAATAAATTTTGCAAATTGCTTTCGACCTTACAATAACAGTTAGATCCCTTATAATTTTGGAACCCTAATTTTAAACCTGATGATCAGAAAAACTTTTTAAAGTTATCTAATGGAAATCACTGCAGTGTTTGGGGTGTATGTGAAAGTTAGCAAATTTGTACCGACACATCACAGTAATGACCCAAACCATACTCTAAGATACGCCACTGCCGTAAGTTTAAAACCTGTCTGGGGAATCGGTGCCGGGGTTTTTGTACAGAACCCTTTTGGGGGAAGAAAAATATACCAGAGTTTTGGGGGCCCGGCCCCCAAATTTAAACAGCACGAAAAAAATTTAATGTTCACTAAATTTGTGAAAATTAAAAACCCCCATGAAAACTAAAGTTTTGATTCCGTTCAGAAGAGTTATTCTTAAAAAATTTTCTCACGGAAAAAAATACCCTACAATTATATTTGCAAATTAGCAACTACATATTTCAATAACAATTCAATCTCTTCTATGCAAGATATGTTAGTTTTGGGTAGTTATAAGCTGATCAGAAGAGGGGCTTTTTAAATTATCACACGGAAACCAAAACCACTTCTTTTTATAAAAATTGACCACAGGTCATTTCCCCATACCAATAAAAACATAAACATCATCCTTGAATGCCGCATATGAGCGTTGAAAATGTGAAGCAGATCGGACAAGGCGTTGTAAAGTTATGAGGAAAAAACCCCTGGAAAAAATTTGTCAATCCCGTAGGGTTTCCTTGTCGGGAGCCTAATTAACCCTTACCTTTCATAGCTT
>WNWK01017448.1:0-42433 GCA_009830355.1 Cherax destructor | reverse complement strand
GTTAAAGAACCTGGTATATGTAATAATATTGGTAGAATTACCAACAATATGTTAAGTAAAAGGACACAAATGCAACTAATGTGACATTTTATTGTGGCAACGTTTCGCTCTCTAGGAGCTTTCTCAACGTTACAAGCGATACATGGACACAGTGGGCTATTATATACTCTCAAAGTGAGATGTGGAACACTCCTACAGGCCTTCTATTTTTCAACCTCCAGCAAAAATATTTGTCTAACCTATTGTTATACTACCCAAGTATTTGTTTTATCACCTTTTACTCATGTGCATATTGATTGTTTTACCTTATTGTATTACTACTACTACTACTACTACTACTACTACTACTACTACTACTACTACTACTTATATCACTACTACCTCGACCACCACTAGTATTTCACCTCACTTTGAGAGTATATAATAGCCCACTGTGTCCATGTATCGCTTGTAATGGCTTGAGAAAGCTCCTGGAGAGCGAAACGTTGCCACAATAAAATGTCACATTAGTTGCATTTGTGTCCTTTTACTTAACCTGGTATATGGTACCAGGTTCTGTACCACTGACTTGTAGTTATGAAGAAGGTTAATAAGAACCTGGTATATAGTACCAGTGACTTGTAGTCATGAATGAGGTTGGTTTGAACCTGATATATAGAATCAACAACTTGTAGTGAAGAAGGAAGTTGTTAAGAACCTGATATATATACAGTGGTACCTCGAGTTACGATGGTCCCCAAAATCGCCCTTTTATGTAAGTTTATTTTTAAATGCTTTTGTAAGTATATTTTGGGGGTGTAAAAGGACTAGTCTATTTTACATTTTTCCTTATGGGGATAAATTCGTTTGGTAATGGCACTTGAACAGCATTCTCGAACGAAAAAATATCGTAAGTCGAGGTACCACTGTAGTACCAACAACTTGTAGTCAAGAATACATGAGTAAAGAGGATATTTTATTAACCACAATATCATATCCTAAGTGTACGCTCAGGTATAAACACACGAGGAGGTTGATATATCCAGTGTGGGGCTCAGTCCTTAAATTAAACTAACTTTACACACACAACCCGCACATATAAAAGAGAGGAGCTTACGACGACGTTTCGCCCGACTTGGACCATTTACAAAGTCACACTAACACACAGAGACAGGGGAAAGGGGTATTTATAGGCAGGCAGACAGGGAGGGTACAAGAGAGTGGGGAAATGTAGGAGTAGTGGTAGTAGTGGTAGTAGTAAAGGTAGTAGTAAAGGTAGTAGAGTAGACATTCATATGGGAAGGAGCACTGCTATGAGGCTAGCGACCCGCAAGGGGGGTACGAGAGGGAAGAAAAGCGAAAAAATGAAGGAAAATACAAGGCAAAAGAAAGAACAGAAAGAAAGGAAAACCCAAGGAGAAAAAAGGAGAAGGGGGAAGATAAGACAGGGAAGGAATCAGGTTAAGTCACGGGTGTTCTGAAGTTTAGAGCATTTAACAATGTAATGAGAGAGGAAAGCATCAACAGAGACAAAGCCAGGGCTAAGATTCATACAGGGAAAGTTGTGTATAAGGGAGGATTCTACGTGACTGTCTTGCTGAGCAGGTTCTGCCCCCTTCCTTTTCCCATTTCCTGAAACCCAACCCTCTGGGCACTCCCTTTCCTGATCATGCCCGTCTCCTACTCCAACAACTCATTTTTTCTACTAAGTCTCAGGTTGAAGATGCCTTCTTTACTCTCCGTCAGCGTCAACATGCTCTCTTTGCTTCTCTTCCACAAGATCTCTGTAACCTTCTCACTACCGTCGCTTTTGATACTGCTCGCCTGAATTCACAAATGCATTCCTCTAAACTACAGAACAAACTTCAACGTCTCATCTCAGATAGTCCTTGGTCTAAATTCTCCCTTACCGACTGTGTTACTAATCTGTCTTCTGTCACACTCTCCCAACATGAGCTTGAACTGCTTGGTTTTGGTCTTTCCTTTGCCACTTCACCTGCCCCTGCGCTGGTATTGACATGATTAGCTCTTTTGACTCTTTTCGTCAGTCTCGCTCTCGTAATAATAATCTTCCTGATTTATCCACTTTTCGTGGCGCTCTCCTTCCTGCTCTTGATAGCCTGTTTTCTAAAAACCATCACCTTCCTCGCCGTTATCAACTTGCCCTTTCTGCCCTTAAATCCAACGCTAACATTGTCATACTCTCTTCTGATAAAGGTAATTCGGTTGTTATCCTTGATCATGAGGATTACCTCCATAAAGCCGATGTCTTGCTCTCTGACTCACGTACCTACACTCCTCTCGTTTCCAACCCTCTTGATCGTATCAAGAGAACTTTCAACAAGAAACTTAAGACTCTCTCCGACCTCTGCCCTTCTGACTTTAACCTTGTTCATCGTTTTCGTGTCATCTGTCCCTCTCTGCCCTATTTCTATGGCCTTCCCAAAACTCACAAACCTGATATTCCTCTACGTCCCATCATATCTTCTAGAGGTTCTGTCTCTTATTCTCTTGCGTCCTGGCTAGCCAAAACCCTCACTCCTTTTCTTGGTACTTTTCTCCTGCCCACCTTCGTCACTCTCAAGACTTCATCGAACGTGTTCGCTCTCTCCCGACCTGTAAGATGCTTAGTCTTGATGTCGAGTCCTCTTCACTAATGTCCCTCTGGATGATGTCCTTAATTTTCTCGGAGAGAAGGCCAATGAAGGGTTACTTCATCTCCCTATACCTACTGATGTCTTTCTTGATCTTATCCGTCTTTGCGTGGACTCTAACTCCTTTTCCTTTCAAGGTAAATATTATTCTCAAACCTTTGGTGTCGCTATGGGCTCTCCTCTATCTCCTGTTCTTGCTAATCTTTATATGGAATACTTCGAGACTGTTCTTCTTCCCACTATTGATGTACGTCCTTCACTCTGGCTCCGCTATGTAGATGACATCTTTGCTCTTTGGCCTCATGACTTAAGTCTCTTCCAACCTTTTCTTGATGCTCTTAATAATCTTGCCCCTTCCATTAAGTTTAAAGCTGATTGGGAATCTAATTCTTTGCTTCCTTTCCTTGATGTTCATGTCCACCGTTCAGTTACAGGTTTTGCCTTCTCCGTGTACCGCAAGCCTATGCACAGTGGCATGTACATTCATTACTTCTCTTATCATGCCTCCTCTGTCAAGAAGAGTGTTCTTATCTCCCTCTTTCTCCGTGCTCTCCGCATCTGTGATCCTCAGTTTCTTGAAGCAGAAATTTCCACTCTTCATAATTCTTTTCCCGCCTGGGCTACCCTTCCCATTTCATAGACTCTGCTTTCTCTCGTGCTAAACGGACTTTCTTCTCTCCTAAACCCTCTACTCCTGAGAACTCTCCAGTCCTCTGCCTTCCCTACATCTCTGGTCTCTCTAATCTCAGCAACTCTCTCCGTTCCTTAGACATCAAACTTACCTTTCGCCAAACTAACACTCTTCGCACTAATCTAGTTCATACCTCCCCTACCTCCACAGATTCTCCTGGTGTCTACTCTATTTCTTGCTCCTCCTGTCCTCTTCAGTACTTCGGAGAAACTGGCCGATCTCTTTCTGACAGACTCAGGGAGCACAAAAATAGTGTTAGGCTTGCCGACACTAATAATGCTCTTTTCTGTCATGTCAGAGATCACAGTCATCCCATTGATTGGTCTTCTGCTAAAACTGTCTACCCTACGTCTAACTTTCATAGTCGCCGCCTGGTTGAATCCTCCCTTATACACAACTTTCCCTGTATGAATCTTAGCCCTGGCTTTGTCTCTGTTGATGCTTTCCTCTCTCATTACATTGTTAAATGCTCTAAACTTCAGAACACCCGTGACTTAACCTGATTCCTTCCCTGTCTTATCTTCCCCCTTCTCCTTTTTTCTCCTTGGGTTTTCCTTTCTTTCTGTTCTTTCTTTTGCCTTGTATTTTCCTTCATTTTTCGCTTTTCTTCCCTCTCGTACCCCCCTTGCGGGTCGCTAGCCTCATAGCAGTGCTCCTTCCCATATGAATGTCTACTCTACTACCTTTACTACTACCTTTACTACTACCACTACTACCACTACTCCTACATTTCCCCACTCTCTTGTACCCTCCCCTGTCTGCCTGCCTATAAATACCCTTCCTCTGTCTCTGTGTGTTAGTGTGACTTTGTAAATGGTCCAAGTCGGGCCGAAACGTCGTCGTAAGCTCCTCTCTTTTATATGTGCGGGTTGTGTGTGTATTGTTCCAGTCACGGTATTGTGCCTTTTTTGTTATTTATAAACTAACTTTACCAAAACATCGGCCATCTCACACTGACACATAGGGACCCAAAAAATAGATGAAAGTTCATTTACATTTAGTAATTTATACAGATGTTACACAAATAACCCCCACATAGGAGCGAGGAGCTTACGACGATGTTTCGGTCCAAGTTGGACCGAAATGTCCATGTGCGGGTTATTTGTGTATTGTTCCAGTCACGGTATTGTGGGTTTTTGCTTGCCAGAAGTTGTTACCAGCACCTTGCTGCCAGCATTTAGTAATTTATACAGGTGTTACTAGCACCTTGCTGCCAACATTTAGTAATTTATACAGGTGTTACTAGCACCTTGCTGCCAGCATTTAGTAATTTATACAGGAGGTGTTACTAGCACCTTGCTGCCAGCATTTAGTAATTTATACAGGTGTTACAAGCACTTTCCTGCCAGCATTTAGTAATTTATACGGGAGGTGTTGCTAGCACCTTCCTGCCAGCATTTTAGTCACCTCTTATGTTACGCATGACTTACAGAGGAAGGATTCTTCTCCACTTCCCCACAGATAATAATAATAATAATAATAATAATAATTTTTATTTCTATGCATGTTACAAGTGTACAATGTTATTGGTAGTTACAATTATAAAACTGTAATGCAAGGAGAGCCACTGGCATGCCATGGCATTAGGGGCAGTTTATTCTAGAGACTTATTCACTAAGTACTTAATGCTAAAGAAATTGATTGAGTTTATTCTAGTTCTGTATTATTTAAATTATAATATGGTTATACATACTATTAAAAGACAATACAAGAGAAATTGGTTGAGTTTAATCTAGTTGTATAATTTATTTCAAGTTACAGTATGTAACATACTATTAAAAGACAATACAAGAGAAATTGGTTGAGTTTAATCTAGTTGTATAATTTATTTCAAGTTACAGTATGTTGATGCTATACTAGTATAATAACAATACTAGAAATTTTTTTTAGAGTTTCTTCTAGATATATATTTTATTTCAAATTAAGAAAATGATGATACTATAAGATTTTAAATGACAATATGATGATATGAAATTGCAACAAGTGTTAAGGAGGATGAACATATCAAATTGAGATCATCTTAAGTAAAATAATATTGGGTTTGGAAGTTTGTTACAGTATGAGTATTTAGTACTATAGTGTGAGTAGGTGATTTTTGAGAAGAGTCTTGAATTGATTTTCCGACAAGGTTAACTTGATATTTACTGGTAATGAATTCCAGATTCTGGGGCCCTTTATGTGCATAGAATTTTTACATTGGTTAGTATGGACTCGGGGTATGTCAAATAGTGATCTGTGTCTTGTGTCATGTTCGTGGGACCTATTAAAGTTGTTGAGGAGAATTCTGAGCGCAGGGTTGATATTAGCATGTAGAGTTTTATGTATGTAGAAGGCACATGAATAGGTATGGATATTTTTTATGGTGAGTAGTTTTAAGGTTCTGAATATAGGTGGAGTATGCTGTCTAGAGTGGGAATTTGTTATCATCCGGACTGCAGCCTTTTGCTGGGTTATGAGTGGTCTAAGGAGATTTAATGTTGTTGAGCCCCATGCACAGATTCCATAGGTGAGATAAGGGTAGATAAGAGAATGATATAGTGCAATGAGAGCTGGTTGAGGCACATAATAGCGTATCTTAGATAATATACCTACTGTCCTTGAGATTATCTTGGAAATTTGTTGTATGTGTGTTTGGAATTTAAGACTACTGTCAAGGTGGATTCCTAGGAATTTTCCCTCTGTGAGCCTTGTGATGGGTGAACCATTTAGCGTTATGTTAAGTGGAACATTTGCAGCTTTGTTTCCAAACTGAATGTAGTAGGTCTTGTCCGTATTGAGAGTAAGCTTATTTGTCATCATCCATGTTGATATTTTCTGTAATTCGGCATTAACTGTGTTGGCTAGTACGACTGGATTTGGGTGAGAGAAGATATATGTTGTGTCATCTGCAAACAAAATGGGTTTGAGTAGTTGTGATGCATTCGGTAGGTCATTTATGTAAATGAGGAATAGGAGTGGCCCCAGGACACTACCTTGAGGGACACCGACTGTAATTTGTTGTGTGGAAGAGTTCTCTCCATTTGTGTTTACGTACTGACTTCTGTTGCTAAGGTACGACTTTAGGTAGTTGAGGGGTGCCCCTAATACCATAGTGCGCTAATTTTGTGAGCAATAAATCATGGTCGACTGTATCAAATGCTTTGCGTAGGTCTATGAAGATTCCCAGCGGAACTTCTTTCTTCTCAAGTGCGGTGTATATTAACTCTAACATGTGTGTTATAGCATCGTTTGTGCTCTTGTTGGTCCTGAATCCAAATTGACAGGGGTTTAGTACATTGTGTGAGACGAGGTAGGAATAGATCTGTTTATGAATTAACTTTTCGAAGATTTTAGAAAGCAGTGGTAAATTTGAGATTGGTCTATAATTGTTCAAGTCAGTTTGGTCACCTCCTTTGTGGATCGGGGTGACCCTAGCTATTTTGAGAATTGATGGGAAGGTTGAAGATTCAATGGATTTATTGAATAATGCTGCTATAATTGGTGACAGTACATGTGTAGCTTTTTGTACATAAAGGGTGGTAAGCTGTTTATGTCTCCTGCTTTGTTTTTAAGGGTGTTGATTATGAGTGAGACTTCAATTGAGTTGGTAGGAGCTAGGAATAGTGTATCTGGGTAGGTGTTGGTGAGGTAGTCTGTTGGACGAGTGTTTGAGCTTGGGATTTTACTCGCTAGATTCTTTCCTATGGTGGAGAAGAAAACATTAAGTCTGTTTGCTGTCTCAGTTGGTGAGAGTAGGGGTTCGTCTGTTTTTGATAATTTGATGGTATTGTTCGTGGATATCTTTTTATTTCCTAGAATTGTAGATAGGGTTTTCCAGGTCTTTTTCATATCACCTTTTACGGTCTGTAGTCTGTTCTCATAATACAATTTTTTGGACCTTCTTATCAGGCTAGTAAGGATTGATGAGTAGCGTTTGGATTGTTCTCTGGTTATTAGACCCCTTCTATATTGTTTTTCATATTGGTGCCTCTTATTTATGGATTTAAGGATGCTGGGTGTTAGCCAGGGATTGTTAAGTCTCTTAGCTGTGATCTGTTTAGTTTTTTCGGGCAATGTCTGTTATAGAGGTTATGTGTTTTTTAAGAAAGTTCTTGATGCATTCATTAGTATCTGAATGTGTTTCCAATTCATTAAGCCAGTCAATGTTCGTCATAGCTGATATAAAATTATTAACAGCAGACTCATTATGTAGTCTGAAGGTAACTTTTGCAATTTCTTGGGGCAGAATGCCTAGGTTAGTTATGAGAAAGGTAGGGTAGTGGTCTGTGGTGTTTTCTGTGATTATGCCTGATTTTAGAGGAGATATTGTGTTAGTCCAGATGTGGTTTAGTAACGAGGTACTATTATCGGAGATTCTTGTAGGTTTTGATATTGTTGGTAGTAATAAGCAGTTGCTCATAGTGTTTGTGAATTCAGTTACCTGCGGGTCTTGGTCATGTAGGAGATTTATGTTGAAATCTCCTGTGAGCAGCAAATGATCTTTGTTAAGGCGTGAATCGATTATCAGGTTTCCTAGTTTTTCACTAAAGTGGCGGATGTTTGACTGTGGTAATCTGTAGATGTTTATCACTGTGAGGGGTTTTTGCAGGTCTTTTGATTTAAATTTAGCTATAATATATTCTCCATGTTCATCCCTTGTACAAGAATTTTCGATACATTCGAGTTGATCTGTATAATATATTGCTGTTCCACCCCCTCGCTGGTCTGTCTTACAGTTGTGAATGGCTGTGTAACCTGGGATGGCATAGACACCTGTAGTATCAGGCTTTAGCCAGGTCTCAGTGAGTGTGATGAGTGACATATTGGACTGTAGGGATTGGAGTAGTGCTGTGAGGTCATTATAATGTTTGCTCAAAGATCTAACATTGTAATTGAAGATAGTTAAGTTATTGTTGGCTCTGAGTAATGTCTTTGCTTGATCAGCTGTGTAATAGTTACAATTGCTGTTGGAGTCATGTAAGTCATTTAATAATAGGTTGATATCAGGATCAATGCCTGTAATCATAGGATTTAGTGTGATTCTATAACTAGACTTGGGAACAATAGATTATGCTAAACTTAATGATATGGTATTAGATTAAAGTCTTACTTGCTAATGGATTAACACAATTATGTGCAAGTGTTTACAGGAATTTTTACAGTGATATAGGATATTTGAATAATGTTAATGATATACTAATTTAACTGTCTAATGAATGGTTAGAACAACTTCAATGACTAGTATTAAATTGGTATGGAAAAATAAATTTTTGATTCAATATGGCACTGGTTGAAACTTTTAGTATATGAAAGGCAATAAGAGGTTAATGAATGCAAAGAGCTATTGAACTAGAAGTTAAAACAGATTTGACTAATATTAAAAGTAGTTTTGATTAAATTGAAGTTAATAAAGTGACTGAAGTTGGCTAATGGTAAAAGGTATTTATAAAATATAAGTAAATGATTGCACTTATCAGGTAGTTGCTTATAAAGGAAATATAAAGTAAGTCACATATACAATGACGTAGTTGTTTGAATATATGAATACAATTAAGCAAATAAAGTGACTGAAAGTTGACTAAAGTTGGCTAATGGTAAACAGTATTTATAAAATATAAGTAAATGATTGCACTTATCAGGTAGTTGCTTATAAAGGAAATATAAAGTAAGTCACATACACAATGAGGTAGTTGTTTGAATATAAGAATACAATTAAGCAAATAAAGTGACTGGAATTTGCTTTTGGTAAAAAGGTATTTAAAAGTATGAGTAAATAATTGCACTTATTTGGTAATAGCTTATAAGAAAAAAATAAACTAATGGATTACCATATTTTACGGCAAACAAGATGCTCCTATGTCGAGGACGCCCCCACCCCAAGTCTGACTAGCTTAATTTTGGAAAAAAAAGAGTGAATAAAGTTATGTTAAGCCTGAGGTATTACATATAAAAACGTGTTACTGGTTCGTTCTGCATTTTTTTATCACTGACTGGCAAACCTGCCAGTCAGCTCAAACAAATCATACAAATTACTTAGCGTAAACCAAAAAAAAAGTCAAACAAATGACTTATTTCCATTGGGTCTTTGATTTCTGTTAGGGGTCCTTGATTTTCATTGAGAGTCCTTGATTTCCATTGGGGTCCTTGATTTCCATTGTTTGTCTTTGTGTACAGAATGGTTCTTCATTTTTCTTGTGCTTGGCAGTATTTTTGCAGGACATTCACTTGTTTGAGCCACGTACAACACATGATCTGGACCTGACTGGCCGTGTTCTCTGTCTGTTCAGTGTCTGGATGCCTGCAAGTGGATGTGTCTTTGGCTAGGACTGCATATTGATTTGTGATTTTTTTTATGCATTTTAAAAATTGTATGGTTTTAAGTTTATTGATTTTACAAATTAATAAAAGTAGATTTGTACTGCAATACGACCAAAATAAACCTATAGTCTGCAAATGGCAGTTTTTGTGTATTACTACCGTAACTTCTGTATCTTACCGCAACTTCCGTATCTTATTGTAACTTGCTGCCGTATAGTACTGTAACTTACTGCCGTATCTTACCATAACTTTCTGCCATATCTTACCGTAACCTGCTGCTGTATCTTACTGTAACTTACTGCTGTATCTTACCATAACTTACTGCATTATTTTACTATCTTGCTACCGTTTAATAGTAAACAGGTGAATTAGCCTAGTGAGTTGGATGAATTAGCATGATTTACCTTAGTCTACCCCTGTTAAGCATCAATGAATTTTTATGATTATTTTATTCATTCATTATTTTATACAAAATAGTTTACACGATTCATTATTGGGTCATATACGGGAGCTTAGGTTACTGTTTAGTAGTATTGAAAAACTTCTCTGGGCTTAGGCTGGGGCTTCTGAGTAATGCAGATGTGACTTGGATCTGCCTAGCATGGGCCAGTAGGCCTACTGCAGTGCTCCTTCCTTGAGTGTGACTTGCACCTGCCTAGTATGGGCCAGAAGGCCTGATGCAGTGCTCCTTCTTTCTCAAGTTCTTGTGTAACCTTTGGCATCAAAGACGCTGGGTAAATTTTCGAGGCTTATTTCAGGAAGAAAAATAGCATCTTTGATGCCATAAAATACAGTATCAGGAGGTATTCTCAGGGGAATACGGACTGGAGATTTGTGGTGCCTCTGTGGCACCGTCACTTTACGTCCTGTGAGATCATTTACAGTAGGTCCTTGACTTACGCACACATGAAAATCTTACATATTGTGTACGTACATAATGTCAGCCGTCTCCCACCGAGGCAAGGTGACCCGAACAAGAAACACTTTCACTGTCAATCAACACTTTCACTGTCTATGCAGATTATTATTATTATTAGTACAGTGGACCCCCGAGTAACGAACACCCCAGAAATCGTACAATTATGGAAGTATAATATTGTAAGTGCTTGTGGAAGTGTATTTTTGGGAGTCTGAAATAGACTAACCTACGTGACATTATTCCTTAAGGGAGTAAATTCGTTCGGTAATGGCACTTGAGCAGGCTTCTGGAATTAAGTTTTTATGTTACTCGGGAGTCCACTGTACGTATTATTATTATAATCAAGGGGGAAGCACAAAACCTGTAGGATTATACAGCACCTGGGAGGGGATGTGGATGTTACAGTAGAACCTGGGTTTTTGTATGCCCTAGTTTGTATGTAAAACTATAGTTATTCTTTATAAAATGTATTTTTTGTTAATATTTTTGGGTGTCTGGAATGGATTAATTGGATTTACATTATTTCTTATGGGATGTATTAACAAAAAATACATTTTATAGAGAATAACTATAGTTTAAAATACTAACTTGGGCATATGAAAACCCAGGTTCCACTGTATTTGGGTTTAATTCAGGGAACTGGTGCACAGATCCAATTCCCTAGATCAAGAGCCCCTCACCAGTGTCAAGGAACCTCCCTTGAGGGGCTGTCTATGCATAAGTACCCAGATATGACAGTTTAGATGTTACTCTAAACAGCCAGTACCTCAAACCTCTCCTCTATTGTGCAGGCATTGTACGTCCCACCTCCACAATACACATCCCCAACATGTTTGTAAATTGATGACTTCTTGTATTATGAATATTATACACAATACAGGTTTCCAACATGTTTGTAAATTGATAACTTTCTATATTATGAATATTATACACAATACACAAGATTCTCAATGTATTCATAAGTCAAGGACTTACTGTAAACAAACCATACCATGGGTGGGGATAGAACCCACGGTTAGACTCATAAAACTCCAGACCGACGCGTCTGGTATGGTTTGTTTACAATCGTGTCATTACGATTTCATGAGTCACTGTAAATGATCCAAGTGTCTACTTATATTTACATGTCTCCCTGGGCATCATATTTTGCTCTATCCTCTCTAAGTGCTCACCATTATTAACCTAAAATTAGGTAGATTTTGCAGAACCTTATTTAATGTGATGCTTTAAATTTCTTATACATATACATCTATCTTTACATCTGTTGTTATGCTGATCATTACACTTACACCTATTGTAAGTAAATTTGTGCTTTTATCTATAACTTCACATACAGGTTGAGTACCAGGATGACGTCCCACAGAGTCCACAACAGCAGCAGCATCAACAGCATCAACAGCAGGAGCAGCAGGAAGAGAAGAGAGATTCACATATAGACCATCGTCATGATGACTCTTGGCAGAATTTCAGCATACATGAAGCTCTTGCCTTCCTCCAGCCGGGATGCAAGTTAAACCTGTAAGTTATACGTGTTAAAACCTCTAAGTTATAAATATAACCTGTAAGTTATATTAAAATCTGTAAGTTATACACATTAAAACCTGTCAGTTTTGTCATTAAAGCCTGTACATTATGCACATTAATTAACCCTTTGAGGGTCCTAATCAAAGAATTCCTGCCAGGGTCCAAGAAGTTTAAAAAAAAAACTTTTAGAATGAAAAATCTAATATTCTGAAGGCAATAAACGGGGAAAAATCCGATCAGTACTTACTGAGATACGGAGGTGTGAACTTAAGCTTCAGTGACTTAGTGGCAGCAACATCGGCGACTTCCGTAAAGTCACATTACTTTATTTTGTATTTTTGTTACTCTTTCCTTTTCTAATATTTTTTTTCCAGTAACTTTTAAGGCCTGTGAGATCAATGTAATGTATATATGTACACTCATCCTAGATAGTAGGTTGGTAGACAGCAACCGCCCAGGGAGATACTACCGTCCTGCCAAGTGAGTGTAAAACGAAAGGCCTGTAATTGTTTTACATGATGGTAGGATTGCTGGTGTCTTTTTTCTGTCTCATAAACATTCAAGATTTCAGGTACGTCTTGTTACTTCTACTTACACTTAGGTCACACTACACATTCATGTACAAGCATATATATATACACACATACACACACCCCTCTGGGTTTTCTTCTATTTTCTTACTAGTTCTTGTTCTTATTTTCTCTTATCTCCATGAGGAAGTGGAACAGAATTCTTCCTCCGTAAGCCATGCGTGTCGTAAGAGGCGACTAAAATGCCGGGAGCAAGGGTTAGTAACCCTTCTCCTGTATACATTACTAAAGTTAAAAGAGAAACTTTTGTTTTTCTTTGGGCCACCCCACCTTGGTGGGATACGGCCGGTGCGTTGAAAGAAAGAAGAAAGATGTACACTCATTTTATTCAACACAATAGCAGCACTAATATTGTCATCATTATATTGTTTACAAAACTTGTTAACACAAACAGGTAAAAATGTTACATATTATTAATGTTCTATTACATATTTACATATGTACAGTCACAGGACATGTTCCTAGAACTGCTGCAGTCTGTGAGTCTTTGAAACATGGTGTCATGTACAGTGCTGTTTTACATTCCTTGTACATAACTGAGTGTCTCTGCGTCTTTGTGGCTGTTGTTTTGTATGTGAACAGACATAACATCTCTTCTGAGCCCATTTCTTCTTAGTTGAAATAAGTGATAACTTTCTTCCCTCAAACCAGTGGGTAATTGGTGATTCGTTTGTGGACAGTTTTGTTGTGACCTGGTACCTGAATATTAGTTGTCTGATGACAGATAAACAAAATTCACCATACGGTGGTCTGTTGCCGGTCTTCATTTGGTACATAGTACAGTGGACTCCCGCGTTTCGGCCATAATTCATTCCAGAAGGCTGTCATTACCGAACGAATTTGTTTCCGTAAGGAATAATGTAAAGTAGATTAGTCCATTTCAGACCCCAAAAAATACACTTACAAAAGCACTTACAAAAATACACTTACGTAATTGTTCGAGTTGGGAGCAGTACGAAATCCGGGGGTCCACTGTATATGCATTGAGTATTGAAATGTCCATGATTTGGAAGAGTTTCATGTGCCACTTGTAACTCCTGGCAAAACTAATATGTATGTCACATTTGTCCACCAAACTCATATTTTGTGTGTAGTCACTAGTCAATCACTGTCGCAGGTTTTAGGATAGGTTCATTGGTCACTCTATCCACCTTGCCACTGTCTTTCATTTCCTTATGGTGAATGGATGTCAACAATGTGACATCTCGTTTGTCATGCCACCGTAATGCGATAGTGTCACTGGCAGCAAACACCTTCATCTCATCACTACGAGTGTTTGCATTGAACCTGGGCATATGTTTACAATTTGAATTCACTGTACCACACACGTCTGTCATGTTCACTCCCAAGAAATCAGTAAGGGGTTTGAGTACCAGTTTTTTTTTTTAACACATCGGCCGTTTCCTACCGAGGCAGGGTGACCCAAAAAGAAAGAAAAAACTTTCATCATCATTCAACACTTTCACTATCACACATACGTAATCACTGTTTTTGCAGAGGCACTCAGATATGACAGTTTAGATGTCTCTCCAAACTGCCAATATCCTAAACCCACCCCTCCTTTAAAGTGCAGGCATTGTACTTCCCATTTCCAGGACTCAAGTCCGGCTAACCAGTTTCCTGAATCCCTTTACAAAATATTAACCTGCTCACACTCCAACAGCTCATCAGGTCCCAAAAACCATTTGTCTCCATTCAATCCTATCTAACACGCTCACGCTTGCTGGAAGTCCAAGCCCCTCGCCCACAAAACTTCCTTTACCCCCTCCCTCCAACCTTTTTGAGGATGACCCCTACCCCGCCTGCCTTCCCCAATAGATTTATACGCTCTCAAGTCATTCTACTTTGAGTACCAGTTATATTTTTTATTAACACATCGGCCGTTTTTCACCAAGGCAGGGTGGCCCGAAAAAGAAAAACTTTCATCATTATTCACTCCATCACTGTCTTGCCAGAGGGGTGCTTTACAGTACAGTTAAAAAAACTGCAACATTAACACCCCTCCTTCAGACTGCAGACACTGTACTTCCCATCTCCAGGACTCAAGTCCGGCCTGCCGGTTTCCCTGAATCCCTTCATAAGTATTACTTTGCTTCCACTCCAACAGCACGTCAAGTATTAAAAACCATTTGTCTCCATTCACTCCTATCAAATATGCTCATGCATGCTTGCTGGAAGTCCAAGCCCCTCATACACAAAACCTCCTTTACCCCTTCCCTCCAACCTTTCCTTGGCCGACCCCTACCCCGCCTTCCCTCCACTACAGATTTATACACTTTCAAAATCATTCTACTTTGTTCCATCCTCTCTACATGTCCAAACCACCTCAACAACCCCTCCTCAGCCCTCTGGATAATCCCGCACCTCCTCATAATTTCCACACTACGAATTCGTTGCATTATATTCACACCACACATTGATCACAGACATGACATCTCCACTGCCTCCAGCCTTCTCCTTGTTGCAACATTCACCACCCATGCTTTACACCCACATAAGAGTGTTGGTATAACTATACTCTCATACATTCCCTCTTTGCTTCCACAGACAAAGTTCTTTGTCTCCACAGACTCCTAAGTGCACCACTTTACCCTTTTCCCCTCATCAATTCTATGATTCACCTCATCCTTCATAGACCCATCTGCTGACATGTCCACTCCTAAATATCTGAATACATTCACCTCCTCCATACTCTCTCCCTCCAATCTGATATCCAATCTTTCATCACCTAATCTTTTTGTTATCCTCATCACCTTACTCTTTCCTATATTCAATTTCAATTTCCTTATTTTACATACCCTACCAAACTCATCCACCAACCTCTGAAACTTCTCTTCACAATCTCCCAAAAGCACAGTGTCATCAGCAAAATGCAACTGTGACAACTCCCACTTTGTGTTAGATTCTTTATCTTTTAACCCCACACCTCTTGCCAACACCCCATCTATAAATTAGACACATATGCAACACTTGGGTATCTTTATTGAGGAAACGTTTCGCCACACAGTGGCTTCATCAGTCCAATACAAAGTAGAAAGGTGTAAGGAGAGGAGGAGTTTGAGGTAATCAGTCCCTCGGCCTGGAGTCGATGTGTTCAGTCCATCAATCTTGTAGAAAGTACAGCACAGGGCCGTAGAGGTGGCTTATATACTGTAGTCAGGTGAGGCGAAGCAGGAGTAGGCAGGGTCATAGTGGTACCATCCACTAGTCGAAATAGGTCTTTGTCCAAAGGTTGGACAAGTGTTGAAGAATTTGTTTGTATCAAGATCCCAAGATGTTGCTGTGTCAGACAGGATGTAGATGAATGGTTCAGAGAACCGACAAGTTATAAATTAGACACATATGCAACACTTGGGTATCTTTATTGAGGAAACGTTTCCTCAATAAAGATACCCAAGTGTTGCATATGTGTCTAATTTATAACTTGTCGGTTCTCTGAACCATTCATCTACACCCCAGCTATAAATATATTGAACAGCCATGGTGACAGCACACATCCTTGTCTAAGGCCTACTTTTACTGGGAAATAATCTCCCTCTCTCCTACATACTCTAACCTGAGCCTCACTATCCTCGTATAAACTCTTCACTGCTTTCAGTAACCTACCTCCTATTCCATACACCTGCAACATCTGCCACATTGCCCCCTATCCACCCTGTCATATGCCTTTTCCAAATCCATAAATGCCACAAAAACCTCTTTACCCTTATCTAAATACTGTTCATCTATATGTTTCACTGTAAACACTTGGTCTACACACCCTTACCCTTCGTAAAACCTCCTTGTTCATCTGCTATCCTACTCTCCATCTTGCTCTTAATTCTTTCAATAATAACTACCATACACTTTACCAGGTATACTCACCAGACTTCTTCTTTCAACACGGCGGCCGTTTCCCACCAAGGCAGGGTGGTCCAAAAGGAAAAACGAAAGTTTCACTCAACAGACCTTTTATTTTTTTTTTCAACAAGTCGGCTGTCTCCCACCGAGGCAGGGTGACCCAAAAAGAAAGAAAATCCCCAAAAAGAAAATACTTTCATCAACATTCAACACTTTTATCACACTCATACATAATCACTGTCTTTGCAGAGGTGCTCAGATACGACAGCTGAGAATAAGTCCCCCCCAACTGTCACTATCCCAGACCCCTCCTCTCTTTTGTCCCCTTATCACGTGGGGTTCTTGGAGATAAAAGGTAGTCACAGGGAAACTCACGGATGGTTGGTGACTGGATATATTAAATAAGAGAGGAGCAGTACCCAGCGCCACACCTGTTCAGTTGTACGCCTAGTGCGGGAATGAGAGGGAGGCCTCTGACGCAGCACTCACATTGTGCGGGTCTCTGAAGTCACAAGTAACAAGGGATCACAAATATAA
The DNA here is from genome assembly GCA_009830355.1 of Cherax destructor. Classification (NCBI taxonomy): domain Eukaryota; kingdom Metazoa; phylum Arthropoda; class Malacostraca; order Decapoda; family Parastacidae; genus Cherax; species Cherax destructor. Next base: position 25,402 of record WNWK01017448.1, on the reverse strand, counting down.
CATAGCTAGAATTACTTATAATACCCTACATAAGTATAACAATATGCTTCAGTACATATTACTGACAGCTCGGCCATGTTATGTATGATGTCTCGACATACAATACAACTCTATAGACTGAACAGGCAGGTGATACTGGGGTGATTCTATACAAAGCAAACACATTTATAACTTAGAACTAATCAAGGAAATTATAACAGGATTAAATCGACTGAATAGATAGTAATAACTTAGCTACTATCACAATTCTTAAAGTAATGGTTCTTGATTTGATGGTTCTTAATTTAATTTGTAATGCATTACATATATTACAATTTCAATTTCTAAAATCGATTGATTGATCTGTATTCATGCACTCTACGGATTCTGAGGAAGAATAAATATAATTACAAGGAAAATTTTTTTACAGAAAAGATAGACTCGGTGCACACGGGTCATACTGTTAAAACTCAGAACTCGGAGGGGACATGAACACACACAAAAAAAATATTTTGGATATTAAACATCTAATAACAAAACACACAGTCGACAATTTCTCTTAACTTAATCATCTAATTATACAGTCTATTTACATTTAACCCCAATTCTGCTAGGTAAGATTTACATATGCAGAATGGTTATCATCTTTGGGTAGATCGAAATCTTTTGCAACTGACAATTCATGCCTAGGTTGAGGAACTTCTACATTGGTATTTACACAGGAAACTTGAGGGTTTCTCAATACTTGTCTTGTATGCAAGGAGTAACGATATTCAGGCTATTTCTCTGGCTCACTATTAGAAGTTGGAGGTACAGGGTCAGACGGATTATCATTATCAGTCGCAACAGTCTGGTTGTCAGGGACTTCGTCTTCGTCACATACTAACTTCATATGGTCCAAATGCAACTCTTTACATTGACCAGTACTTAATTCTCTAACTTTATACTTATTGCTGTTAATATGTTCGACTACTCGATACGGACCAACAAACTTTTGGTCGAGCTTTGGCATTGCAGAAGTCTTATTAAAGTTAGTGAGCATCACTCTCGAACCTACTTTAATTTTAGTCGGCTTTGCTTGAGTATTTGTTACTCTAGTAAATTCTGCTGTTGACTTATGAAGTGTTTCATGGATTCTTCTGAAAACACTCTGAGCTTGGCTGGTACGAGTTGCTAAGAAATCATCAGGATTATAAGATGGTTTCGGATTAGAATATAACAACTCATAAGGCAAACGCTTATCAACAACATACAATGCATAATGTGGCATATCACCTATAGAAGCATTATAGGCAGAATTTATTGCACACTGTACATCAGGTATAACTTCATCTCAGGTTGCACTATTGGGATTGACAGTGGCTCTCAAGACATCAAGTACTTTTTTATTAGTTCTTTCTGCTAAACCATTGCTGGCAGGATGGTGGGGAACAATGGTTGATTTAGTGATCTTATACAAGGTACATAGGTTTTCTAGAATCTCGTTACAAAACTCACCTCCATTATCAGACACTAAGGATTTAGGAGTGGTATGTCTACAGATTATACGTTCCTTAAATGTCTTATCTGGGATAGGAACTAACTCACAATATCTGGTGAAATGATCGACCATCACACACAGATGTTTATTGCCTTGAATCGTACATTGAAAATTAGTTAAGTCTATTGCAACTCTTTCCCATGGTTCACTGGTAGTGGGATACACTTGGATAGGATTAGGACCGTTGATATTACCTTTGTGTTTCATACAAACACTACACTTCTTAACATACTCGGTAATATCAGTTGCCATACGGGGCCAAAAGTACTTCAATCTGGCTTGTTTAATTGAACGATCCATACCAGGGTGTGCAACACCTGGTGCATCGTGAACTAGCTGTAAGGCTACTTTCACTAGTGACTGAGGAATTACTAACTGGTTTACATGTCTACTAGGTGTTCCCAGCTCGGTTATTCGATACAGCAATTCTTGGTTCATGACAAAGTCACTGATAGGTGCTGGTGGCTTCACAGTCAGAATAAGATCTTCCTGGAGCAGGAATCTAATCACACCAGACCACATGGGATCTGTTCTTTGGGCCTTCTTTACATCTTCGGCACTAAATGGAGGATCTGCAGTTACTACACTAATATGACGCGATAAAGCGTCGGCAACTACATTTGACTTGCCAGGCAAGTGTTCAAAGGTAGGGTTGAACTCTTGGATAGTCAAGGACCATCTGGCTAGTCTTCCAGTAGGTTGTTTATTCTGGAATAATGGTATTAGAGGAGCATGATCTGTCAAGACATGGACAGGGTACTGATATATGATGTCTTGGAAGTGTTTTAAAGACCACACTATTGCTAAGGCTTCTTGCTCAGTTACTGTATAATTACGTTCAGCCTTTGTAAGGACTCGGCTAACAAATGCAATTGCATTGTATTTACTATCGATCTTCTGAGCTAGGACAGCACCTATGCCGATCGAACTAGCATCAGTTGTTAGGTAGAAAGGCTTTGTAAAATCTGGGAATTTCAAGATTGGAGCAGAAGTCAATCTTTCTTTCAAGATTTGAAATGATTTTTCCTGACTGAAGGTCCAAATGAATGGGGCATCCTTCCTGAGCAGCTCAGTTAACGGAGGTGCTATTGAAGAAAAATTAGCAATATATGATCTATAAAAACCTGCTAAGCCCACAAAGGATCTTACGGCATCAGCAGTTTTGGGAGATGGAAAATTCAATACTGTAGTTACTTTACTTTGGTCAGTCGTAACCCCTCTAGGAGTGACTACATGACCCAGAAACTTAATTTCTGATCTGAAAAATTGACACTTAAATAGTTTGATCTTTAAATTGGCTTCTTCAAGCTTACTCAGCACCGTCTCCAGTCCTTCTAAATGCTTATCTACATCCTCGGACATGACAATTACATCATCTAAGTACACCATTAGTGCTTTGCCTATGAGGCCTCTAAAGATATTGGTCATAAGCCTCGAGAATGTGATAGGGGATGACCTTAATCCAAACGCCATATGAAGGAAGTGATAATGGCCTGTAGGAGTAGAGAACACTGTTAGCTCTTGGCTGTCCTCGTGAAGAGGGACTTGCCAAAACCCTTGTAACAAATCGAGGGTCGAGAAGACTTTATTATCTCCGATATTACGTAAAAGGTCACCAAGTACAGGAAGTGGGAAACGATCTGGAATAGTTTTCGCATTTAACTTCCTAAAATCAGTCACTGGGCGCCAAGTACCATCCTTCTTAGGTACTAGGATCAGGGGCGCATTCCAGAGTGAGTTGCTAGGTGCGATAACACCATCATTAAGCATTTGATTGATCAATTCATCTGCGACAGCAACTTGGGAATGAGGCATTCTGTACGCAGGTACATAAATTGGTCTGGTACCAGGTTCAAGTGAGATACGATGGGACAATAGGTTCATTATACCCATCTTCTCACCTGGTAAGGCAATTGCTTTACGGTGTTTATTCAACAAATTCGACAACCGTTCGACTTCATCTGGGAAGTCAGTGGGAGCTAAGTCTTTCTCCTCAACTGGTGGAATGGATTGATCCAGCGAACTGGGTGAACTCTTCCCGGCTGAAATGGCACCGACCCACTGGTCAGGTGACACATCAGCTTCTGCACACACAGGATAAGGATAGTGTACAAGGTCAACGATAGTAGTATTGGCTCTGAGTCGAACACTGTGACCCAAAGTATTAGCAACAAGCAGGAATATCTTACTGTCTTGAACAGTATGTAAGGATGGCTCAACAAATAAACCCTTTACTCTGCAGGAATCGCTGTCAACAAGGACATTATCACCATCTGGGACATTAGGGACAACGACAAACACTTGAGTGAGGGCACTAGCTGCTACAGAAACGTCTTAATGCAAACGGCATGTGACGTCAACAAGAGATGGCATTACTAATTTCAAATAATTGTTTTCCGACAAGGCATCCCCTGTGGAGAAAGTACTACTTGAACTAGTAGGCATTGCAGAGATAGGCTTAGCACTTCAGGTAGTCTTAGTGTCCTCAGGCACTCGAGCTGATTGAACGCTATCTTGCATGTCTGGAATTGTTGGAGGTGGAAAACAGACTGGGGTGACAAGATTTCCAGTGCCTGACCACTTGGTAACGCTACTAGATAATGCATCGGCTTGCAAGGACCTAATCCGATTTTCATACTCTGCAGCAGTATGGCAGACCTCAGATCCAAGTTGGTAACCCCAAAATGGTACAACTAGGTCATCGATTTGTACATGCCATCGGTAAGGATCAAGCACAATTCGGAAATCTCTCATAGAAGCAAATCCGAGTAGAAGTTCACCAGGGTAACTAATCTTATCGACTACAAGGAAGGAAGCAGTTAATTCTCTACCTTGGATAGAAAAGGTAAGAGAAGTCCGACCTCTGACACGTAGGCTAGAACCAGCCACACCACTAAGGGAGGACATGTCTTAGCTGCTTATCCCTAAACAAGCTAGACTTGATGATATTGACTTGCGCACCAGAATCCATGAACACATGAACGGGCGCACCATGCACGGATGCTTCTACTAAAGTTGCCCTATAGTTGCATTGGAACTAATATGCAAACAAGACGGAGGATTATCATCAGTAAAGGTCTCTTTCACGTCATCTCCAAAACTATCATCATCAACTACTGGAGTTACATCAGTAAATGTCTGTTCTATTTCTGCTCCAGAATTATCATCAGTAAGGGTCTGTTCTATTTCTTCTCCAGAATTATCATCAGTAAGGGTCTGTTCTATTTCTTCTCCAAAATTATCATCATTCACTACTGGAGTGGTATCACCGAGATCCTCTCCATCGAGATCACACAGAGCCTCGAAGGAATTCTTGATTGGGATGGAGTACTCGGTATCTTCGACTGTCACCACGGGACGTGTTGACTGGGGCGCTCGGATTCCCCCGAGTTGGAAGACTGCGCTTGGTTCTGGGTATTAGGCCGAGAACCACGGCCTGTATTACCTCTCCTGGTTCTACTATAGGAGTGGCCATGGAAGGATCTAGGATACCCACGGTTATTGAGAGCATTACAGTCAGACGTATCATGACCATGTATCCTATGATAAGTTCAATATGGTAAATCTGATTGGGCTTCTTCATCAGTACGACGTTTCTTAGGTACATTATCAGGGCAATTTGCTGCAATATGGCCTCTGTAGCCACAGTTAGAGAAGGTGCGTCTGCTATGGTTACTATAGGTGCTACGATTATTACAAGCATACTGACTTTTTACACTACCTTTTGATGACTGACGTGAACGATATCCGTTAGGACTTTTCATTGTTGCACAAACGACAGGTGGGACTAAGTTTCTTAATTCAGTTAATGCGGACAGTGTCGACTGACAATGAGGGAATGTTTTAGGAGGACACAAATTAACTCACTGGAAATTAACTTGGCAAGAAAAATTAACACTTTAATATTCAAAAATCTTACTTTAACTTGAATTAACTGCAAGGTGAGTTTTCTTTACTTTTAATTTCAACAAAAATTGCAACAAATTAAAAATTCAATGCAAAAAAAATAATTAAATAAAATTCAATAATACTTATGGAAAGAGCAACAATCTGATGAAACAAATCACTAAAAAGGAGAATTGCACAAAACAATTAAAATATTCACTGGCAAAAATTGAAATAAAGTTACTTCTTAAATCACTGAGAAAAGTGCACTAGAGTATTACTTATTACTCTTGGAAGAATGACAAATTACTTGAACACATAAGTAAACACAATAAAATTGATGAAAGCAAAATTAAGTACTGCAAAAGTTAAATTGCACAAAACGATTGCAGGAATTATCAATAGTCAATAAAATTGCACCGGGGGAAAAAATTTTCAACACAAGAAACAAAGATATTAGAAATTAATTAGTTTGAACACTTCTTCTTCTTTCAACACGTCGGCCGTTTCCCACTGAAGTGGGGTGGCCCAAAAGGAAAAACGAAAGTTTCTCCTTTTACATTTAGTAATATATACAGGAAAAGGGGTTACTAGCCCCTTGCTCCCGGCATTTTAGTCGCCTCTTACGACACGCATGGCTTACGGAGGAAGAAACACACTCTTAATTGCAAGCAAACAAGATAACTTAATGAAACAATTACTGAAACAATTCACTAAGAACACTGACTTTAATCAAACTTAAGAGTGAACTTGTTCAAACAACACTTCAACATAAAAATGAACAAGAGATTTAACAAGAAAATAAAATAACACTTACAGGAGCTGGAGTACAACCATCAAAGGTAACTCACAGGTGGAATCAATGAGTAAACTTATGATAATATAAGCAAAAATATCTATATCTTGACATAGAAAATACTGCAAGATCTGTTGAAGTAAAACAAATGAGACATTTGCATAGAAAATAATAACTCAATTAGTGATACACACTGAATTAAAATGGTAATTCAAAAACTGGGAAGAACAAAAAAAAAAATTATATATAGTTAATGGGACAAGCAAAATTAATTACACAACAATAACAAAACAAGGGTAAACGACTGAATAATAACTCTGGGATAGAACACTTAATTCAACACAAGAATTAACAGGAAAACACAGGGACAATGCTGGAAAAAAATTATTGGAACACAACAATAACACAAGGGATAACTGATTTAAAATGCACACAATACTCAGTAAAACTATACTTACTGCAGATGTGGTAAAACACAACACTATTTAAATGAAATATGACACATTAATTAATCAGAGACTATACTAGGAAAGTTCAAAATTAACGCAAGTAAAGAGTTTAACACATAACACGGTCTATAATGAAATCACAAGTCCCAGGATAACACAAGGTTCACTATAATGAGCAAAATGTTTCAAACACTTGCAAATGTCTCTAATTATCTGAAAAACAAGATAAATATCTTTAGGCTGTAGAACATTGATAGCGATGATTGAAGCTGGAGTGAGTGATGGTCTCGTCTAGGCTGGCATCGTCTGCTCCACTACACTCTCATGGAGAATCTTGGAGAATTTGCGAGTAAAAGAAAAATCCACATAGATGTAGGCTTTAATCGTTGGCGTACTAGTTGGAAGGTCTCAAAATCTATCTTCACCTTACTATGTGGACCGAAAAGATCGACGATAAACCCAAGAGATTGGGTGAAATAAGACACACACGTGGTGCTTGGGCGCGTGGGTGAGTAAGACACGAGGTACCACACTCGCTCTGGCTGGCTCCCACACTACACCACTAGTCTCTTGAATTTAATCTGGGGTTTCTTGGAGCACACCCAGAATACCACAGGGACGGTATTATCACTCAGAACAGCGATACACTGGAGTACAAGACAATAGGGAATGCTGGGACTCACATGGCTTGGCTGGCTTACTTCTCAGTCAGCTGGGTTGGATTTCTTGGCTGCTTTAGACCTTTCACACAGGTTGGCTGGCTTGGTGTCTTATAAATATGAGCACAGCAGGGTTAGTAAGCTAGCTCGAGGGCTTGGCTGACGTAACTGGATGGGTGGCTTGGCTGGCTTGGGCACTCTCCCCCTCACAAACTGGTTTATCCCATAGTTTAATTTGCAAAAACCCGGGTCTACCCCTCGTAGGTTTTAACAAATAAGAGATAAGGCAGTTAGCTGACCAGGAAATATTGTAGACAGGCTGAAGAATTCTACTTCGAGTTGGTAGCTGGTAGCGTGTTCTCTGGAGGCACACACAGGATGTCTACCGGCTTGGTAGACTGTATCTCTCTATAGTACCATAATCAACAAAATTACGGGCCTACTGCTGGCACCATTTATCACGTGGGGTTCTTGGAGATAAAAGGTCGTCACAGGGAATCTCACGGATGGTTGGTGACTGGATATATTAAGTAAGAGAGGAGCAGTACCCAGCGCTACACCTGTTCAGTTGTACGCCTAGCGCAGGAATGAGAGGGAGGCCTCTGACGCAGCATTCACATGGTGCGGGTTTCTGACGTCACAAGTAACAAGGGATCACAAATATAACATAGCTAGAATTACTTATAATACACTACACGAGTATAACAATATGCTTCAGTACATATTACTGACACCCTTTGCCTTTATACAAAGGAACTATGCACCTATTAATGGGTCCACGGGGCCCCATTAATAGATTAATTCAGTCCCAATGATGCAGGAATAGTCATAGTCGACTACTGAATGTAAAAAGAGTCTCATTTCTTCTTTTATTGGGTCACCGTGTCGGTGGGAGATGACCGGTGTGTTGAAAAAATACTAATATTTTTTTTATTATTGTTGTTATTATTTTTTTAATATGATGGCTGTCTCTCACCAAGGCAGGGTAACCTGAAAAGGAAGAAACACTTTCACCATCATTCACACTATCACTGTCTTGACAGTGGCGTGCAGATATGACAGTTCATATGTCACTCCAAACATCAAATATTATTATTATTATTGTTATGTTTCAGAGATGCTACAGGGTTAACTATGATGGATTCGATCATGAACACTGCCATCAGTGCCGAGTACAGTGCCTTCAGCTTGCTGGCCAGCAACAACCCCAGGGAACTGAACGAGCCGGAGAAACTCAAGTTAAATGAGCTCTCTGAAGCTAACAAGGGACTCATGGCCCCTCTCTGTGAAGACTACAACTTTAAGGTAATGTAGCAGGGAATGCTATACAGGTAGGCTCCACTTTACAGTGTTTCACAAATACAGCAGTTTTCAGTTATACCCAATTTTCATCTAGTCAGACTTCCTACAGTAAATATATTTATCACTCACTATAAGCTAAGGACGACAATATTTTAAGGTAAGTAATATGTGTACTGTATATGCATCTTTTAGGCCTAGTTATATTGCGCACTTAATATATGATAGCATAAACGTGTTATTGGGCTTTTACATGCATTTAAAAGTGAAAAAAAAAGAGCTATGATCCACTTTACAGAAATTTTCACTATACAGCAGTAGCCCGGAACCCAACCTGCTGTATAAGTGGGGCCCTCCTGTACAGCAGTAGCCCGGAACCCAACCTGCTGTATAAGTGGGGCCCTCCTGTACAGCAGTAGCCCAGAACCCAACCTGCTGTATAAGTGGGGCCCTCCTGTACTGCAGTAGCCCGGAACCCAACCTGCTGTATAAGTGGGGCCCTCCTGTACTGCAGTAGCCCGGAACCCAACCTGCTGTATAAGTGGGGCCCTCTTGTACAGCAGTAGCCCGGAGCCTAACCTGCTGTATAAGTGGGGCCCTCCTGTACTGCAGTATCCCAGAAGCCCAACCTGTTGTATAAGTAGGGCCCTCTTGTACAGCAGTAGCCCAGACCCTAACCTGCTGTATAAGTGGGGCCCTCCTGTACTGCAGTAGCCTGGAACCCAACCTGCTGTATAAGTGGGGCCCTCCTGTACAGCAGTAGCCCAGAAGCTAGACTGCTGTATAAGTGGGGCCCTCCTGTACAGCAGTAACCCAGAAGCTAACCTGCTGTATAAGTGGGGCCCTCCTGTACAGCAGTAGCCTGGAACCTAACTTGCTGTATAAGTGGGGCCCTGCTGTACAGCAGTAGCCTGAAACCTAACCTGCTGTATAAGCAGGGCCCTCCTGTACAGCAGTAGCCTGGAACCTAACCTGCTGTATAAGCAAGTCCTTCCTGTACAGCAGTAGCCTGGAACCTAACCTGCTGTATAAGCAGAGCCCTCCTTTACAGCAGTAGCCTGGAACCTAACCTGCTGTATAAGCAGGGCCCTCCTGTATGTGCTAGGTTGTGATAGCTGTGCTAGCCTACTGTTTGCCAGAAACATACCACATGCTAGTGAGTTTCCTCTGTGTCTATCAGTATTGTATTCCATGTAAACTGTATTTTTGTATACTGCAGAAAAGAAATAAATCTGTATTATAATGCTGGCAGCAACAGCCTGGTTGGTGCGGCTCTCAACAATGAAGTTTGGTCTTGGGGGTGATGGTTAGGTTAAGTTAGGTTAGGTTATAATGTAGGTTAGGTTAACTTAGGTTAGGTTATAATGTAGGTTAGGTTAAGTTAGGTTATAATGTAGGTTAACTTAGGTTAGGTTATAATGTAGGCTAGGTTAAGTTAGGTTATAATGTAGGTTAAGTTAGGTTATAATGTAGCAACAATACAACATTATGTAGCAACATTAATTTCTACCAGTGAACTTTGCAATCTTGTTTGCTTGCAGGATCTTAGCAATCCGTCACTGATCAACATCATCAACCTGACGGAAATCGCCATCCGTCGGCTCATCAAGATGTCAAAGAGGATATCGGCCTTTAAGAGCCTGTGCCAGGAAGACCAAATTGCTCTGCTCAAGGGAGGCTGCACGGAGATGATGATTCTCCGCTCCGTCTGCGCTTACGACCCGGATAAGGATTCCTGGATGGTTGGTGATGTTATTAGTGGAGTTGATGTAACGGATGCCTTCATTTGAGGTTATTTAATAGCCTGTGATGTTATTAGTGGAGTTGATGTAACAGATGCCTTCGTTTGAGGTTATTTAACCCTTTGACTGTTTCAGTCGTATATATACGTCTTACGAGCCACTGTTTCGGACGTATCTATACGCCTAAATTCTGGTGGCCTCAAATCAAACAGGAGAAAGCTGGTAGGCCTACATGTGAGAGAATGGGTCTGTGTGGTCAGTGTGCGCAGTATAAAAAAAATCCGGCAGCCACTGGTGCATTGTGGGAACGCCATTTCAGTAGTCCTTGTTCAGCATGCCTAGCGGTAAGAATTATCTGACTCCTTGGCACATCTGGGACTGTTCTCTTCCCTAGTGATAACTCTAACACAGATGGAAGTGTCTCTGAAGATGAATTTCATGGTTTTGAGGAGTTTGTGACCAAAAGCAATGCCCAGGATACCAGAAGGAAGGAAGGAAAAAAGAAAGAAAGTAAGGAAGGAAGGAAGAGATGAGAGGAAGGAAGGAAGGAAAGAAGAGATGAAAGGAGGGAAGGAAAGAAGAGATGAAAGGAATTAAAGAAGGAAGGAGGAAAAGAAGGAAGGAAAGAAGAAAGAAAGGAAGGAGAGATGAGAGGAAGGAAGGAACAAAAGAAGAAAGAAAGAAAGGAAGGAGAGATGAGAGGAAGGAAGGAACAAAAGAAGTAAGAAAGGAAGGACAAAAAAAAGGAAGGAATGAATGAAGGAAGAAAGGAAGGCAGGAAGGAAATAAGTAAGAAAGGAATGAAGGAAGAAAGGAAGCTAGGAAGGAGGTTGTGGGGAAGACATGGGTCCCCTTTTGTGTTGACAGGTTGACAGGCAGTGATGGTGGTGAGTAATGGTATAATATGTCATTTTGACAGCTGCCTTACCCTGACTCAGCAAATTTATATGTCCACACACACAACTTCAAGCGCTAAGGGAAGTTGATGGAAAGTGTCCAGTCATTATATATGTGTATATATATTATAGAATAATAGTAATAGGTTGGTAGGTAAGTAAGTAGGTAGGTAAGTAAGAAGGTAGGTAAGAAGAGGTAGGCAGGGATGTAGGTAGGCAAGCAAGCAAGTAGGTATGTAAGTAGGTAAGCAAGTAGGTAAGTAAGTAGGTAAGTAGGTAAGCAAGTAGGTAAGTAGGTACGTAAGTAGGTATGTAAGTAGGTACATAAGTAGGTACGTAAGTAGGTAGGAAAAACTGTGGGGAAGAAGAGCTTGGGACCCCATGGGTGTTGACAGGCAGAGGGTGGTGAGTGATGGTATAATATGTCATTTTGACAGCAGCCGCACCCTGACTCAGCATATTTACAAGTCCACACACTCACAACAACCAGCTTCCAGAAGCTAAATGTCAGTTCTATGAAGTGTCCAGTGACTATATATGTGTATATATAGAAACCAGTTTAGTTATAGGTAATACATATTATAGGTAATACATATTTTAAGAAAAAGAGGATAAATAAGTATACAAGATATGATGTAGGGCGTAATGACAGTAGTTTGTTGGACTATGTATTGATAGATAAAAGACTGTTGAGTAGACTTCAGGATGTACATGTTTATAGAGGGGCCACAGATATATCAGATCACTTTTAGTTATAGCTACAGTGGGAGTAAAAGGTAGATGGGATACAAGGAAAATAGAATCAGTAAGTAGGAGAGAGGTGAAGGTTTACAGACTAAAAGAGGAGGCAGTTAGGGTAAGATATAAACAACTATTGGAGGATAGATGGGCTAGTGAGAGTGTAGGCAATGGGGTCGAAAATGTATGGGGTAGATTTAAAAATGTAGTGTTAGAGTGTTCAGCAGAAGTTTGTGGTTACAGGCGAGTGGGTGCGGGAGGGAAGAGGAGCGATTGGTGGAATGATGATGTAAAGAGAGTAGTAAGGGAGAAAAAGTTAGCATATGAGAGGTTTTTACAAAGTAGAAGTGATGCAAGGAGGGAAGAGTATATGGAGAGAAAAAGAGAGGTTAAAAGAGTGGTGAAGCAATGTAAAAAGAGAGCAGATGAGAGAGTGGGTGAGATGTTATCAGCAAATTTTGTTGAAAATAAGAAAAAGTTTTGGAATGAGATTAATAAGTTGAGGAAGCCTAGAGAACAAATGGATTTGACAGTTAAAAATAGGAGAGGAGAGTTATTAAATGGAGAGTTAGAGGTATCGGGAAGATGGAGAGAATATTTTGAGGAGTTGTTAAATGTTAATGAAGACAGGGAAACTGTGATTTCGTGTGTAGGGCAAGGAGGAATAACATCTTGTAGGAGTGTGGAAGAGCCAGTTGTGGGTGTAGGGGAAGTTCGTGAGGCAGTGGGTAGAATGAAAGGGGTAAGGCAGCTGGGATTGATGGGATAAAGATAGAAATGTTAAAAGCAGGTGGGGATATAGTTTTGGAGTGGTTGGTGCTATTATTTAATAAATGTATGGAAGAGGGTAAGGTACCTAGGGATTGGCAGAGAGCATGTATTGTTCCTTTGTATAAAGGCAAAGGGGACAAAAGAGAGTGCAAAAATTATAGGGTAATAAATCTGTTGAGTGTACCTGGTAAAGTGTATGGTAGAGTTATTATTGAAAGAATTAAGAGTAAGACAGAAAGCAGGATAGCAGATGAACAAGGGGGCTTTAGGAAAGGTAGGGGGTGTGTAGACCAAGTGTTTACAGGGAAACATATAAGTGAACAGTATTTGGATAAGGGTAAAGATGTTTTTGTGGCATTTATGGATTTGGAAAAGGCGTATGATAGGGTAGATAGGGGAGCAATGTGGCAGATGTTGCAGGTGTATGGAATAGGAGGAAGGTTACTGAAAGCAGTGAAGAGTTTTTATGAGAATAGTGAGGCTCAGGTTAGAGTGTGTAGGAGGGAAGAAGACTATTTCCCAGTAAAAGTGGGCCTTAGACAAGGATGTGTGATGTCGCCGTGGTTGTTCAATATATTTATAGATGGGGTTGTAAGAGAAGTGAATGCGAGGGTCTTGGCAAGAGGTGTTGGGCTAAAAGATAAAGAAGCAAATACAAAGTGGGAGTTGTCACAGTTGCTTTTTGCTGATGACACTGTGCTTTGGGAGATTCTGAAGAGAAGTTGCAGAGGTTGGTGGATGAATTTGGTAGGGTGTGTAAAAGAAGAAAATTGAAAGTGAATATAGGAAAGAGTAAGGTGATGAGGATAACAAAAGAATAGGTGACGAAAGATTGGATATCAGATTGGAGGAGAGAGTATGGAGGAGGTGAATGTATTCAGATATTTGGGAGTGGACATGTCGGCGGATGGGTCTATGAAGGATGAGGTGAATCATAGAATTGATGAGGGGAAAAGGGTTAGTGGAGCACTTCGAGTCTGTGGAGACAAAGAACCTTGTCCATGGAAGTAAAGAGGGAATGTATGAGAGTATAGTTATACCAACGCTCTTATATGGGTGTGAAGCATGGGTGATGAATGTTGCAACGAGGAGAAGGCTGGAGGCAGTGGAGATGTCGTGTCTGAGGTCAATGTGTGGTGTGAATATAATGCAGAGAATTCGGAGTTTGGAAATTAGGAGGAGGTGCGGGATTACCAAAACGATTGTCCAGAGAGCTGAGGAGGGGTTGTTGAGGTGGTTTGGACATGTAGAGAGAATGGAACGAGACAGAGTGACTTCGAGAGTGTATAAATCTGTAGTGGAGGGAAGGCGGGGTAGGGGTCGGCCTAGTAAAGGTTGGAGGGAGGGGGTAAAGGAAGTTTTGTGTGCGAGGGGCTTGGACTTCCAGCAAGCATGTGTGAGCGTATTTGATAGGAGTGAATGGAGGCATATGGTTTTTAATACTTGACGTGCTGTTGGAGTGTGAGCAAAGTAACATTTATGAAGGGATTCAGGGAAACCGGCAGGCCGGACTTGAGTTCTGGAGATGGGAAGTACAGTGCTGGCACTCTGAAGGAGGGGTGTTAATGTTGCAGTTTTATAACTGTAGTGTAAAGCACCCCTCTGGCAAGACAGTGATGGAGTGAATGATGATGAAAGTTTTTCTTTTTCAGGCCACCCTGCCTTGGTGGGAATCGGCCGATGTGTTAATAAAATAAAATATAGAAACCAGAAGGAAGGAAGGAATGAGATGAAAGAAAGGAAGGACAGTATGTAAGGAAGGAAGGTAGGAATGTAGGAAGGAAGGAATGTAGGAAGGAAGGAATGTAGGAAGGAAGGAATGTAGGAAGGAAGGAATGTAGGAAGGAAGGAAGGAATGTAGGAAGGCATGTAGGAAGGAAGGTTGGAAGGAAGGAAGGTAGGAAGGTATGCAGGAAGGAAGGCAGGAAGGAAGGTAGAAAGGAAGGATGGAAGGAAGGAAGGCAGGAAGGAAGGCAGGAAGGAAGGAAGGAAGGAAGGAATAACGACCCAGAAACAACAACCAGCTTCCAGAAGCTAATAGCAATTCTATGAAGTGTCCAATGATTATATATGCGTATATATAGAAACCAGAAGGAAGGAAGAAAGGAAGGATGAGATGAAAGGAAGGAAGGAATGTTGGAAGGAAGGTTAGAAGGAATGTAGGAAGGAAGGAAGGTCGGAATGATGACCCAGACACAACAACCAGCTTCCAGAAGCTTATAGCAGTTCTAGGCACGTGTCCAGTGACTATGTGTGTATATATAGAAACCAGAAGGAAGAAAGGAAGGACGAGATGAAAGGTAGTAAGGAAGAAAGGTAGTAAGGAAGAAAGGTAGGTAGGTAGGTAGGAAGGAAGGAAGGAAGGAAGGTAGGTATGTAGGAAGGAAAGAAGGAATGACGACCCAGACGACCATCAACCTAGGATAACTACCTAACACAACTGCTTGCTACTACTTTGAAGAAAACTGCTCAGAAGAGATGTTTTGTCTGTGCATATACAAAAAAACGCCCACAAAAATGCAGACACACTCGTTTTATGTGTGAGGAATGTAAAACACCACTGTGCATGGAACCATGTTTCAAAGAGTTCCACAAGCTGCAGAACGTCTATGAACATGTCCAGTGACTGCACATTTGTATATATGTATATTATAGAACAATATTAATAAAGATTTTTTTGTATTGTTCATTTGTGTAAACAAGTTTTGTAAACAATATAGAGATACTAATGTTTATGCTATTATTGTGTTGCATACAACGAATGTATATATATATACATTGCACCTTATCTTGGTCTCACAGGCCACATAAGTTACGTAAAAAAAGAAAATAGTGAAAAAAACAAGAAATCTACGAATGGAAGTAAACAAATGTTTACTGAGTGAGCGGCAGTAGCCGCTGTTGCCATACGCGGCTCATTTTCTGCTAACTTTACACCTCCATATCTCGGTAAGTATTGATGGCAAAAATCTGTTTTTAGGATAAAAACAATCAGAAAAATAATCTTAACATTTTGATAAGAAAAAATAATATTTTTTTTTAATATTTTGCGACAACAGAATGGCACTCAGGATTGAGGGTTGCGACAGTCAAAGGGTTAATAGCCTGTGATGTTTTGGTCTGTGATGTTATTAGTGGAGTTGATGTAATGGATGTCTTCGTTTGTGGTCATTTAATAGCCTGTGATGTTTTCGTCTGTGATGTTATTAGTGGAGTTTATGTAATGGATGCCTTCGTTTGAGGTTATTTAATCTTTCAGGGTCCAGAGGCCAAATTTCAAAGTGCGCACCAGGGTCAAAGAATTTAAAAAAAACTTTTTGTTATTTTTTCTTATGAAATGGTAGAGAATCTTTTTCTGAAGGTAATAAAACAAAAAGTACGAAATTTGCTGAAAAATTGACGAAATTATGCTCTCACGAATTTTGATGCGTCAGCGATATTTACACATTGGCGATTTTGCCGACTTTGATTCCCATTTTTGGCCAATTACATTATTCCAGTCGACCAAATTCTTAGCTATTTCGCTAGTATTACTTCTATTCTATCGATTGAGCACAAGAAATCGCCCAGTCAACTGTTTCAACTTCAAAATAAAGTGATTGAAAATTGGTAATTTGGCCAATTTAACACAAAGTTCAAAATATTCCAATTTCAAAATAGGGTGCAGAATAAACAATGCAGGCATTCCTGGCACTAAACTAACATTTCCTCTCTTGATTAGTTACGTTTTCAGTCTTTACAAATGAATTCCATTTTTATTTTTTATTCACATAATAAATTTTTATTCAAACCAAAAAATAGAAGATTTACTGTTATACAATATTGTAATAATTGTATAAATAATATCACCACATTTGTGAACATATATTAGACCCACCAGCTGGCGCGTATTAGACATGTGAGGTCATTTGTTTACTCTTGAACAATGGCAAAAATTTAACATTTCCACTACTTTGAGCTCAGTTTCAAGCCATTTCCAGTACTAAAACCAATCAAAATCATCTCTATTTCTGTAACATATCTTCCATTCTATCAAATGAGACCAAGAAATCGCAAATACAGTGGACCCCCGGCTAACGAACACCCCGGAAATCGTACAATTATGTAAGTATAATATTGTAAGTGCTTGTGGAAGTGTATTTTTGGGGGTCTGAAATAGACTAACCTACGTGACACTATTTCTTAAGGAAGTAAATTCGTTCGGTAATGGCACTTGAGCAGGCTTCTGGAATGAATTTTGTTCGTTAGCCGAGGGTCCACTGTATAACTATAAAAAGCATACGAAAAAACACTGCAAAGTCGCTGTTTTAATCGAAAATTATGGTCTCAGTTTTTTCTCTCATTATGCACTGTGTGCTGCAGGATTTGTTTTATGTAGTGCACACTTATCACATAGATGTACAGTGGATCCCCGAGTACAGTGGACCCCCGAGTTTCGTAAACCCCGGAAATCGTACATTTATGTAAGTATAATATTGTAAGTGCTTGTGGAAAAGTATTTTTGGGGGTCTGAAATAGACTAACCTACGTGACATTTTTCCTTAAGGGAGTAAATTCGTTCGGTAATGGCACTTGAGCAGACTTCAGGAGTGAAGTTTTTACGAAACTCGGGGGTCCACTGTATCATCCGTAATCCGTTCCAGGAGCTAGGCCTTAACTCGAACTGGCCAAAAGTCGAACCATTATTTCCCCTAAGAAATAATGTAAATACAATTAATCTGTTCTAGACATTCAAAAATATTCACAAAAAATTCATTTTTTAAAGAATAACTATAGTTTTACATACACAAAACACACAGTAACAACAATTACAGTGGACCCCCGGTTTTCGTGATTTTTTTCGTTCCAGAATGCTGTTCAAGTGCCATTACCAAACTAATTTATTCCCATAAGGAATAATGTAAAGTAGACTATGTAGTCCTTTTAGACCCCCAAAAATACACTTACAAAAGCATTTAAAAAAATACACTTCCATAAAAGGGCGGGTTTGGAGAAGGACGAACACCGGGGGTCCACTGTATGTAAGTGTATTTTTGTAAGTGCTTTTGTAAGTGTATTTTTGGGGTCTAAAAGGACTAAGCTAATTTACATTATTCCTTATGGGAACAAATTCGTTTGATAACGGCACTTGAGCAGCATTCTGGAACGAATTAATTACGAACACCGGGGGTACACTGTATTAAATTTATAAATTTACATTTAAAATAACATTTAATTACCTTTATTGAAGAGACTTGCTGGCATCTGGAAGATAGGAAGGAGGAGTGAGGGAGGGCTTAGTGTTTGGAAGGGGAATCCCCCTCCATTAGGACTTCAGGTATCAAAGCCCTAGCTGGGGTTACTTCCCTTCTTGGTCTTTTAATGCCACTAGGACTAGCTTGAGAGTCACTGGACCCCTGTCTCACAAAATAACTGTCCACAGTCCTCTGTTTCTGGTGCCTCTTTAACATGTCCCTGAAGTGCAATATGGCTCTGTCACTGAACTGGTTGCAGAGATGGCTTATTTCAGCTTGCTCAGGGTGGTATTTTTCAACAAATTCCTGCACCTTATTCCACACTGAACAAATTTCCTCACTTTCTTTACCACAGGGGTGCCACTAGGAAGCTTCTTTGGACCCATGGTAACTTATTTCACAGTGACAATCAATAAACACAATAAAATTATTGTGAAATGTTTGAATGAGCGTGCTGGGTAATGTTCACTCAATGATAAACAAAGCTAGACTGGCTCAATACGCCTGCGCGGGGAGGCGCACAAGCACGGGCAGGCGGACAGGTCTGGTATGCGGGCCAAAACTCGGGGAAACGGCTGATAGTCGGGGAAAAATATGGCTGAAAAAAGCGACTGAAACTCGAGTCGGCCGATACTCAGACCGGCCGATAGTCAGGGGTCCACTGTATTCTCTCAAATCTAGGCCCAAAATTACCGCTCACAGTTTATCTGAGTGAGCTGAGCTCATGACATAGAACCACGGTTTGGACCCTCAACTCAAAGCCGTAGAACTACGGCACGGATCTTGAAAGGGTTAATAGCCTGCGATGTTTTGTTCTGTGATGTTATTAGTGGAGTTGATGTAACGGATGTCTTCGTTTGAGGTTTAATAGCCTGTGATGTTTTGGTCTGTTATGGACGATTGTCAAGTCACAGGTGAGTGAGAGAGTGATGAGAAGGTCATGAGAGAGGACAGGATGAGGAAGGCAGTGCTAGGATTAGTAGTTAACACTAGCACTAGTACTAGCAGTAGTAGTAGCACTAGCGAGTAGCAAAGGCACATCACATACTAGCACTAGCAGATCACTAGTTAACTAGCATTGAGCACTAGTAGCCAGCAGCAGCAGTAGCACTAGCATAGCACAGGTATAATAGCACAGTAGTCACTAGCAGTAGTAACTACAGTAGCACAGCAGTGAGCAGCACTAGCATAAGTAGCACAGCAGTAGCAACTACATAGTAGCACAGCAGTAGCACTAGCAGCAGAGAGCACAGTAGCACTAGTAGTAAAGCACCAGCAGTAGCACTAGCAGTAGTAGAAGCACTAGACACTAGAGCACTAGCAGAGCACTAGCATTAGTAGTAGCACTAGCAGAGCACTAGCACAGTAGTGCACACCGGAGCAGCAGTGCACTAGCAGTAGAGTAACTAGCAGACACTAGTATTACAGAACTATAGCACTAGCATGCAGTAGCAGTAGATTAGTAGCACAAGCACTAGTAGTAGCACAAGCACTAGTAGTAGCACTAGCAGTAGTAGCAGCACTAACAGTAGTAGTAACACTAGCAGTAGCACTAGCAGTAGCACTTGCAGTATTAGCAGCAGTAGTAGTAACACTAGCAGTAGCACTAGTAGTAGCACTAGCAGTAGCACTAGTAGTAGTAGTAACACTAGCAGTAGCACTAGCAGTAGTAGTAACACTAGCAGCAGCACTAGCAGTAGTAGTAACACTAGCAGTAGCACTAGTAGTAACACTAGCAGTAGTAGCAGCACTAGCAGTAGTAGCAGCACTAGCAGTAGTAGCAGCACTAGCAGTAGTAGCAACACTAGCAGTAGCACTAGTAGTAGCACTAGCAGTAGTAGTAACACTAGCAGTAGTAGTAACTCTAGCAGTAGCACTAGTAGTAGCACTAGCAGTAGCACTAGCAATAGTAGTAACACTAGCAGTAGCACTAGTAGTAGCACTAGCAGTAGCACTAGCAGTAGCACTAGCAGTAGCACTAGCAGTAGTAACTCTAGCAGTAGCACTAGTAGTAGCACTAGCAGTAGCACTAGCAGTAGTAGTAACACTAGCAGTATTACTAGTAGTAGCACTAGCAGTAGCACTAGCACTAGTAGTAACACTAACATTAGCACTAGTAGTAGCACTAGCAGTAACACTAGCAGTAGTAGCAGCACTAGCACTAGTAGCACTAGCAGTAGCACTAACATAGTAGCACAAGCAGTAGCACTAGCAGCAGCAGTAGCACTAGCAGTAGCACTAGTATTAGTAATAGCACTAGCAGTAGCACTAGCAGTAGTAGCAGCACTAGCACTAGTAGTAGCACTAGCAGTAGCACTAGTATTAGTAGTAGCACTAGCAGTAGCACTAGCACTAGTAGTAGCACTAGCACTAGTAGTAGCACTAGCAGTAGCACTAGCAGTAGTAGTAACACTAGCAGTATCACTAGTATTAGCAGTAGCACTAGTAGCCCTAGCACTAGTAGCAGTAGCAGTAGTATTAGTAGTAGCACAAGCACTAGTAGTAGCACAAGCACTAGTAGTAGCACTAGCAGTAGTAGCAGCACTAACAGTAGTAGTAACACTAGCAGTAGCACTAGCAGTAGCACTTGCAGTATTAGCAGCAGTAGTAGTAACACTAGCAGTAGCACTAGTAGTAGCACTAGCAGTAGCACTAGTAGTAGTAGTAACACTAGCAGTAGCACTAGCAGTAGTAGTAACACTAGCAGCAGCACTAGCAGTAGTAGTAACACTAGCAGTAGCACTAGTAGTAACACTAGCAGTAGTAGCAGCACTAGCAGCACTAGCAGTAGTAGCAGCACTAGCAGTAGTAGCAACACTAGCAGTAGCACTAGTAGTAGCACTAGCAGTAGTAGTAACACTAGCAGTAGTAGTAACTCTAGCAGTAGCACTAGTAGTAGCACTAGCAGTAGCACTAGCAATAGTAGTAACACTAGCAGTAGCACTAGTAGTAGCACTAGCAGTAGCACTAGCAGAGTACCTAGCAGTAGCACTGCAGTAGTAACTACTAGCAGATAGTAGTAGCACAGCAGCACTAGCAGAGTAGCAACACTAGCAGTAGTAGACACTAGTAGTAGCACTAGCAGTAGCACTAGCACTAGTAGTAACACTAACAGCCTAGTAGTACACTAGCAGTAGCACTAGTAGTAGCACTAGCAGTAGCACTAGTAGTAACACTAGCAGTAGCACTATAGACAAGTACACTAGCAGTCAGCAGCAGCAGCAGTAGTAACACTAGCAGTAGCACTAGTAGTAGCACTAGCAGTAGCTCTAGCAGTAGCACTAGTAGCAGCACTAGCACTAGTAGTAACACAACATTAGCACTAGTAGTAGCACTAGATAGCACTGCAGTAGCAGCACTAGCAGTAGCACTAGTAGTAGCACTAGCAGTAGATAGCACATAACAGTATAGACAGCAGTAGTAGACACTAGCAGTGCATATTATACACTAGCAGTAGCACTAACTAGTAGCAGACAGACTAGCAGGCAGTAGTAGTCAGCACTGCAGCAGGCAGTAGTAGCTTAGCACTAGCACAGGTAGAGCAGCACTAGCGTAGTAGTAACACTCAGCATGTAGCAACCTAGGTAGCAGCACTAGCAGTAGCACTAGCAGTATTAGTAACACTAGCAGTAGCACTAGTAGTAGCACTAGCAGTAGTAGCAGCACTAGCAGTAGTAGTAACACTAGCAGTAGCACTAGTAGTAGCACTAGCAGTAGTAGCAGCACTAGCAGCAGTAGTAACACTAACAGTAGCACTAGCAGTAGCACTAGCAGTAGCACTAGCAGTAGTAGCACTAGCAGTAGCACTAGTAGTAACACTAGCAGTAGCACTAGCACTAGCAGTAGTAGCAGCAGTAGTAGTAACACTAGCAGTAGCATTAGTAGTAGCACTAGCAGTAGCACTAGCAGTAGCACACTAGCAGTAGCAGTAGCAATAGCAGTAGCACTAATAGTAACACTAGCACTAGTAGCACTAGCAGTAACATTAGCAGTAGCACTAGCACTAGTAATAGCACTAGCAGCATTAGCACTAGTAGTACTAGCTCTAGCAGTAGCACTAGTAGTAGGACTCTAGCACTAGTAGCACTAGTAGTAGGACTCTAGCACTAGTAGCACCAGCACTGGTAGTAGCACTAGCACTAGTGGTAGCAGTAGCACTAGTAGCAGCAGTAGCAGTAGCACTAGTAGTACTAGCACTAGTAGTAGCACTATCAGTAGAACCAGCACTAGTAGCACTAACAGTAGCACTAGTAGTAGCTCTAGTAGTAGCACTAACACTAGTAACACTAGCTCTAGTAGCACTAGCACCAGTAGTAGCACTAGCACCAGTAGTAGCACTAGCAGTAGTAGCACTAGCTCTAGTTGACCAGGCAAGCACCAGACAAGCTTGGCCCATGGCTGGGCTCAGAGAGTAGAGAAACTCTTGAAACTCTTCAAAAGTATAGTAACACTATTAGTAACACTAGCAGCACTAGCAGTAGCACTAGTAGTAGCACTAGCAGTAGTAGTAGCACTAGCATTAGTAGTAGCACTAGCAGCATTAGCACTAGTAGTAGCACTGGCACTAGCAGCACTAGTAGTAGTAGTAGTGCTAACACTAGTAACACTAGCACTAGTAGTAGTAGCACTAATAGTTATCATGTATACTGTAGTAGTGTGGTATACATAATGGCAGTGTTGCTATACACACTACTCTGCTTTATCTTCGAGGAAGGTGCCTTGCTCCTGGTGAAGGGATCTTAATCCAAGGAACCAGAGCTTCAGTCTTGTATCGAACCTGACTGCCTCCCATTTCTCAAGGACAGTGCTGCCTCAGTAGGTTTAGAGTTTGACGACGATTTAAGAATAATACACTTTGTTGTGTATGCCACTGGAGAAGCAAGCTGTACAGTGATGTCCGGGAGGACCCCACTTTACAGCACTTCACTCTGTAGTGTTTCACTAATACAGCAATTTTAAATTATATCCATTCTTCATTTATTCAGACTTCCTACAATAAATATATTTACTACTCACTATAAACAAAGGACTAAAATAATATGTATAAATAGTGTGTATGTGTACTGTATATGCATTTCTTAGGCCTAGCTCTATTGCTCACTTAATATATGACAGTGATACATGTTTATCAGGCTTTTATATGTATTTAAAAGTTAAAAAAGTCTGCAGGTTACTTACCAGACTACAGCAGTAGCCCGGAACCTAACCTGCTGTATAAGCGGGGCCCTCCTGTACAGCAGTAGCCCGGAACCTAACCTGCTGTATAAGCAGGGCCCTCCTGTACAGCAGTAGCCCGGAACCTAACCTGCCATATAAGTGTGGGCCTCCTGTACAGCAGTAGCCCGGAACCTAACCTGCTGTATAAGCGGCTTTTACCTGTTTCTTGTGTTCTATGGGATAGTTCTGCCAGTCGTGTGTTCTGTGTTCTTTTTGAGTTCTTCATTCTTCCCTCACCAAGCAAATAAAATTGACCACCATTGAATATCATGGTACTTTTATTTTGTCCATTGAAAGATTTTGATATCTAATTATAATTTTTCTGTATCTTCAATTAACCCTTTGACTGTTGCAACCCCTAATCCTGAGGTGTCTCCTGTTGTCGCAAAATTTAAAAAAAAGAAAAAGAAAATTCTTATGAAATAATAGAGAATCTTTTCTCGATGGTAATGACACCAAAAGTATGAAATTTTACGGAAAACTTATGGAATTACGCTCTCGCGAAGTTAGTGATCTCGGCGATATATACGCATCAGCAATTTTGCCGACTTTGAGCCCTATTTTTGGCCAATTCCATTGTTCCAGTCGACCAAACTCATAGCTATTTCTTTAGAACTCCATTTGTTCTATCGATTGAGTACAAGAAACCACCAATTTACCGATTTCAACTACCCAATAAAGTGGTCAGAAAATGGCAATTTGGCCAATTTCATGCAAAATAAAAAAGTTGTCAATTTCAAAATAGTGTCCAGAATAAACAATGCAGACATTCCTGGCACTAAAATAAGATGTTATCTGTTCATTAGTCGCGTCTTTAGGCCCCTCTTATATTACTCTTGCTTTCTATTTTGATTTTTTATTCACACAAAAAATAGAAGATTTACTGTTATACAGACTATTGCATTATTGTAAAAATGGTATAAATAATATCAGTGCGCTTGTGAAAGAATATTAGACCACCAGTTGATGTGTACTGGACGCGTGGCGTGATTTGTTTACTCTTGAACATTTGCAAAAATCAAACATTTCCACTACTTTGAGCTCAATTTCAAGGTCGTTTATATCATGAAACTAATCAAAATCATCTCTGTTTCTGTAGTATGTTTTCCATTCTATCAAATGAGACCACAAAAAAGAAAATACAACCATAAATACTATACGAAAATACACCTCAAAGTCGGCGTTTTAATCCAAAAACACGGTTGGAGTTTTTTTTTCTTATTATGCACTGCGTGCCTACATGCTTTCTCCCACTTCATTTGAAGCTGCTAGAATTTTTGAGTTTATATACGTCTGAAACAGTGGCTCATAAAACGTATATATATACGACCAAAACAGTCAAAGGGTTAAGGTAACTTTTATTATAATTATTATTATGATTATAATTATTATTATAATTATTAGGATTACTGTTATTATAATTATTAGTGTTATTATTGTTGTTGTTCTTATTAATTAAAAAAGTCATATTTACAGATCCAGCAAGATCATGATAGATTTAAGAATATCAAACTGAAGGTGTTGAAGGCTGCCCCGGGTAACGTTTATGAAGAACACAAGCGCTTCATCCTGGCCTTCCAACCAGAGTGGCGTAGGGACCACAACA
The DNA here is from genome assembly GCA_009830355.1 of Cherax destructor. Lineage (NCBI taxonomy): Eukaryota > Metazoa > Arthropoda > Malacostraca > Decapoda > Parastacidae > Cherax > Cherax destructor. The sequence goes on along the minus strand of WNWK01017448.1, from coordinate 591 downwards.
TTATCTTCCTGCTATCAGCCATCACCCTCTTCAACCCTGAACGACCCAACATCTTGCATGCTGATGCCATCAGACATGAACAGGTTTGTCACCTTTTTCTGAGGTACAGTAAGACCTTGACTTACAAACACATTCAGAATTTTATGCATTGTGTATGGTATCATTATTGTGTATAATATCATTATTATACACAATACACATCCCCAATATGTTTGTAAGTCAAGGACTTAATGTAGTCTCCTTTTTCTGCAGTACAGTAGGAGTGCCATATTCACCGGTCTGATTTCTGCAGTTTCAGTAACGCTGGCTACCCTGCCTTAACCCTTTTGGGGTTATAGTCGTACAAGTACGTTTTACACGCTGTGGTTATTGACGTACTAGTACGCATAAATTCTAGCGCCTTCAAATTCAGCGTGAAATGGCTGGTAGGCCTAGTGGTGAGAGAATGGGTCTGCACGGTCAGTGTGCGCAGTAGGAAAAAAATCGGGGACCCAGTGGTGCATTGTGGGAACGCCATGTTAGTACACCCTGATCACCATGCCTGGCGGTAAGAAACTCCTCACTCCTCGGCGAATTGGAACACTTTTGATG
>WNWK01017447.1:0-42435 GCA_009830355.1 Cherax destructor | reverse complement strand
GATGCCCTGAACCAACATAGTGCCCAGAGACAAGAGGGGTATTTGATGACCTAAACCCAAAACAGTGCCTAGGGGACAATGAGGGGTTAAAAATTGATGGCCTCATCCAACACAGTGCCCAAAGAATATAAATGGGTACCTGATAACCTCCCCCCAACTTTTGTACAAAAAATACCCTCACCCTGAAAATCAAGGACAAAATCAAGACCCTGATCCAGAAACACCCGGAATTATATGGAATTTTAGACCCTGCTCAGACAGATCATCTTAGGATTAAGAGGCGTACCAGGACGCACCAATCAGTGTACTCCCGTTGGGGAAAATTTTAAAGAACTTAGGGAAAAGGGGGTGGAAAGTGGTAGTGGTTTTAGTGTTGTAGTGGGACAAGAAGGTCATGGTAGGGTAACTGGTTAATCTGAGGTAAGGTATAAACGTTTACACCCTTTTCTTATGTTCTTATGAATATCAATCACCTGCTTCACAGATATCATATGTGACCTGATAGACTCAGAAGAAAACAAAGAGTTATTCAGAACTGTTGTGAAGATCTTCGTCAATGATGGGTACCTGATGACTTGAACCAACACAGTGCCCAGAGACAATGATGGGTACCTGATCACCTGAACCAACACAGTGCACAGAGACAATGATGGGTACCTGATGACTTGAACCAACACAGTGCCCAGAGACAATGGTGGGTACCTGATGACCTGAATCAACACAGTGCCCAGAGACAATGATGGGTACCTGATGACCTGAACCAACACAGTGCTCAGAGACAATGATGGGTACCTGATGACTTGAACCAACACAGTGCCCAGAGACAATGATGGGTACCTGATGACCTGAATCAACACAGTGCCCAGAGACAATGATGGGTACCTGATGACCTGAACCAACACACTGCCCAGAGACAATGATGGGTACCTGATGACCTGAACCAACACAGTGCCCAGAGACAATGATGGGTACCTGATGACCTGAACCAACATAGTGCCCAGAGACAATGATGGGTACCTGATGACCTGAACCAACACAGTGCCTAGAGACAATGATGGGTTGGTACCTGATGGCCTCATCCAACACAGTGCCCAAAGAATATGATGGGTACCTGATAACCTCACCTAACTGTTGTACATAAAATATCTCACCCTGAAACATCAAGGACAAAATCAAGACCCTGATCACAGAACAGCTGAATTATATGGACATCTTAGAGCTGCTCAGACAGATCATCTTAGGATTAAGAGGCGTACCAGGACGCATCAATCAGTGTACTACTGCTAGAAGGAACTTGTAAGAACTTAGGGACATAGGGTGGTAAGTGGTAGTGGTATTAGTGTTGTAGTGGTGTTACAAGTATTTAGGTCAGTGGTAGTGGTGGTAACTGGTTAATCTGAGGTAAGTGTATAATACGATTACACTCCTCCTTTTTCTTCTGACTCATATATATATATATATATATATATATATATATATATATATATATATATATATATATATATATATATATATATATATATATATATATATATATGTAAAGATAAAGAGAGCTAGCTTTATGAGGGTAGAGGAAGTACTGGTGACACAATTATTGATTCTAGTACCACGTAAATATGTTTGTGTGTGTGTGTGTGTGTGTGTGTGTGTGTGTGTGTGTGTGTGTGTGTGTGTGTGGGCGTGTACAGTGGCCGCCCATGTCATTGACACACACAGTGGGGTACTTCCATATATAGAACATAGTTAGCTATCTCTATTGTATATACTACTACGACTATACAGCTACTACTACTACTTCTGCTACTTTAATACCTAAAACAGTGATTAATGTAAACTACCTTGAATATATACTGAGATATACACCCTTAGAGTATACACACTAAGATATACACCTCTTAGAGTATAAACACTGAGATATACGAAGTATTGGTAGCTGGTGTATAGGGTAATCAAGTATTGTGTCAGCAATGAGACAGGAGATATACAAGTGTATGACTGTATAGTATACACACGTCCATCTCCTGTCACTGCTGGTAATGTGTATTAGATATATCAAGTGTGTGACCATCTTCACTGTGTTTGTTAATACACACACATACACAAACATACACACAGATGTGTATGTGTGTAGTATGTGTGTATTTTTGAAACTGATTTCCGACACAGGAAGGAAAGGAGATAATACACTGAGAGGTGTATATCTCTTTGTGTATATACACTGGAGGTGTATATCTCTCTCAGTATATATACTCTATGCTACAGTGTATAACACTGCTGGTCGTCAGTGTATAACCAGGTTGCATAGTCACGTGTATGTTTTGTGTGTGTGTGTGTGTGTGTGTGTGTGTGTGTGTACACAAGTATGAGATTTAGAGATCCAGTTGGGTAAAACGTAGGAAGATTATGTATTGAGAGGGGTGGCACAGTGCCAGGATGCACAGTGCCAGGATGCCACAGTGCCAGGATGCCACAGTGCCAGGATGCCACAGTGCCAAGATGCCACAGTGCAGGATGCCACAGTGCCAGGATGCCACAGTGCCAGGATGCCACAGTGCCAGGATGCCACAGTGCAATAATGCCTCAGTGCAAGAATGCCACAGTGCAGGATGCCACAGTGCTAGGATGCCACGGTGCTAGGATGCCACGGTGCTAGGATGCCCCAGTGCTAGGCTGCCACAGTGCTAGGATGCCACAGTGCCAGAATGCCACAGTGCTAGGATGCCACAGTGCTAGGATGCCACAGTGCAAGAATACTACAGTGCCAGGATGCCACAGTGCCAGGATACCACAGTGCTAGGATGCCACAGTGCAAGAATGCCACAGTGCAAGGATGCCATAGTGCCAGGATGACACAGTGCCAGGATGCCACAGTGCTAGGATGCCACAGTGCTAGGATGCCACAGTGCCAGAATGCCACAGTGCTAGGATGCCACAGTGCTAGGATGCTACAGTGTCAGGATACCACAGTGCAAGAATGCCACAGTGCTAGGATGCCACAGTGCCAGGATGCCACAGTGCCAGGATGCCACAATGCCAGGATGCCACAGTGCCAGGATGCCACAGTACCAGGATGCCACAGTGCCAGGATGCAACAGTGTCAGGATGCCAAAGTGCCAGGATGCCACAGTGCTAGGATACCACAGTGCAAAAATGCCACAGTGCCAGAATGCCACAGTGCCAGGATGCCACAGTGCCAGAATGCCAAAGTGCTAGGATGCCACAGTGCTAGAATGCCACAGTGCAAGAATGCCACAGTGCCAGGATGCCACAGTGCCAGGATGCCACAGTGCTAGGATGCAACAGTGCAAGAATGCCACAGTGCAAGGATGACACAGTGCTAGGATTCCACAGTGTTAGGATGCCATAGTGCTAGGATGACACAGTGCCAGGATGCCACAGTGCCAGGATGACACAGTGCTATGATGCCATAGTGCTAGGATGCCACAGTGCAGGATGCCACAGTGCAAGAATGCCACAGTGCAAGGATGCCATAGTGCCAGGACGACACAGTGCTTGGATGCCACAGTGCCAGGATGCCACAGTGCCAGGATGCCACAATGCCAGGATGCCACAGTGCCAGGATGCCACAGTGATAGGATGCCACAGTGCCAGGATGCCACAGTGATAGGATGCCACAGTGCTAGGATGCCACAGTGCCAGGATGATATAGTGCCAGGATGCCAGTGCCAGGATTCCACGGTGCCAGGATGACAAGGTACCAGGATGACACAGTTTCAGGATGACACAGTGCCAGGATGCCAGCGTGCCAGGATGCCACTGGCAAAAGTGCCATCATTCATGGCACCAATCTCGGTAATTACTTTAATAATTATCATTATACACAGTAATTACCTACAGTGCCACACTTAACGAACCTCTTATTACGTATCCCCTCCTGGCACTCTAAACAACTTCGTTATACACTGAGAGATGAATATCTCGGTGTATATACACTGAGAGGTGTATATTTCAGTGTATATACCATGAGAGGTGTATATCTCATTGTAAATACACTGAGAGATGTATATCTCAGTGTATATACACTGAGAGGTGTATATCTCAGTGTATATACACTGGTAGTTTACATTAATCAGTATTTTAGGTATTAAAATATTCTTGACTGGTGGTGTACAGGTGACATGCAACCTTAATGACCTTCGTGTAGTAGACAGTCTTGAAACCCCATTACCCAACCCTCGTATAGTAGATAGACTTGAATCCTCATTAACCAATCAGGTTAGGTTAGGTAAGGTTCGTCTGGAAACACGCACACACACACACACACACACACACACACACAAGGGATGTTAGGAAGTATTTCTTCAGTCACAGAGTGGTCAGGAAGTGGAATAGCTTGGGAAGCGATGTAGTGGAGGCAAGTTCCATTCATAGCTTCAAGAAGAGGTATGATAAAGCTGATGGGGCAGGGAGAGTGACCCAGTAGCAGCCAGTGAAGAGGCGGGGCCAGGAGCTATGACTCGACCCCTGCAACCACAACTAGGTGAGTACACACACGCACACACACGGAATTGACTCGAAACAGGATTCTGCAGGAGAAAGCAAGACTAAGGGATATGTCAGATTACCGGAATGTGTATCTCGACCGTGACAGAACACGAGAAGAAAGACAGAAACTGAAAGAGAGGGTACAGAGACAAAGGAGGAAAGAGAGATGGACAGGAGAACCCAGACTCAGGAGGAAGCTCAAATTTCTTCAGATGTCCCTCAACCTGGACAACCTCAATGCAACCAAACAATCTAAACCAAAACACACATGCCATACCCAATGCTTCGACCCACCTCATTACAAACTCCACCTTCACACCAACCACCCATAGTTCCTCATCAGGTCTCCCACTTTCCCAACCCCAACATACCCCCCTGACTACGGTTTTAGAAAAGAAGTTCAAGGTTTGGTATACAAATGCAGATGGTATAACAAATAAATGTGAGGAGTGGCATGAAAGAATAAAGGAGACATCCCCAGACATAATAGCACTCACATAAACGAAACCCACCAGGATGATAACAGATGCAATCTTTCCACCCGGATATCAAATCCTCAGGAAAGATAGAGGGAGCAGAGGGGGAGGAGGAGTTGCAGTGCTCATTAAGAACCGGTGGGGATTTGAGGAAGTGGAAGGAATGGATGGAATGGGCGAAAGGGACTACATAGTAGGAACAATCCAGTCTGAGGGCCATAAGGTGGTAATTGCTGTAATGTACAACCCGCAACAGAACTGCAGGAGGCCAAGAGAAGAATACAACAAGAGCAACAGAGCTATGGTAGACACACTAGCCGAGGTGGCCAGAAGAGCCCACACAGGGAGAGCAAAGTTGCTAGTTATGGGTGATTTCAATCACAAAGAGATTGATTGGGAAAACCTGGAGCCCCATGGGGGTCCTAAATCATGGAGAACCAAGATGATGGATGTGGTACTGGAAAACCTCATCATCAACATGTTAGAGACACTACCAGAGAGAGAGGTGAGGATGATCCAGCAAGACTGGACCTAGTATTCACCTTGAGTAGTTCGGACATCGAGGATATCACGTATGAAAGGCCCCTTGGAGCTAGTGATCATTTCGTTCTGTGTTTTGATTATATAGTTGAGCTACAAGTGGAGAGGGGAGCAGGAATAGGAAGGGAGAAACGAAACTACAAAAGGGGGGACTACACAGGCATGAGGAACTTCCTACAAGACGTTCAGTGGGAGAGAGAATTGGCAGGAAAACCAGTAAAAGAAATGATGGAATATGTAACAACCTGTCACTGTAAGCTCAGTGATAGTTCGTAGGGTATAACCGTTTCTGCTCACGTGATCAACCGTTAGCCCAATGTCAAAGGTCAACCCTTTTGAATGCCTCGAGCCCTGCTCGGGGCAGTGCCTCAGTTACCAACCCGACACAGTGTAGGACAGACGTAGGCCTGCGACTCTGAGATTCCATCCTGTCTATTCGACCTTAATACACCAAATTACCATCCCAATCTCGTCTGTTCATTACCCAATCCACGAAAGAACCTCCACGTAACAAACCAAATGCAAAGAGGCAGAGGAGAGGTTTGTTCCCAAGGGAAACAAGTAATGGGAAGACCAGAACGAGTCCTTGGTTCACCCAAAGGTGTAGGGAGGCAAAAACTAAGTGCACTAGAGAATGGAAAAAGTACAGAAGACAAAGAACCAAGGAAAATAAAGAGATTAGCCGAAGAGCCAGAAACGAATATGCACAGGTAAGAAGAGAGGCTCAGCGACAATACGAAAATGATATAGCATCAAAAGTCAAGTCTGACCCAAAGCTGTTGTACAGCCACATCAGGAGTAAAACAACAGTCAAGGACCAGGTAATCAGGCTGAGGAAGGAAGGAAGGTGGGGAGTTCACAAGAAACGACCAAGAGGTATGTGAGGAGCTCAACATGAGATTTAAAGAAGTCTTTACAGAGGAGACAGGAAGGACTCCAGGAATTCAGAATAGGGAGGTATACCAACAAGTGCTGGATGAAATACACACAACCGAGGAGGAGGTGAAGAAGCTGCTATGTGAACTCGATACCTCAAAAGCAGTGCGACCTGACAACATTTCTCCGTGGGTCCTTATAGAAGGAGCAGAGATGTCGAGTGTGCCACTAACACAAATCTTCAACACATCCATTGAAACTGGGCAACTACCTGAGGCGTGGAAGATGGCAAATGTAGTCCCAATTTTTAAGAAAGGAGACAGACATGAGGCATTAAATTACAGACCTGTGTCACAAAACATACTCCACCAATATTCAAAAACCTAAACTTACTCACCATACAAGACATCCATACTTTTTACTGAGCCTATTACATACATAGAACACTCTATGCAAATATTAACCCACCACTCAAACTTCTCCTTACCAATTTTAACAGGACACATGACCATAACACTAGACACAGATCACTCCTCGATGTTCCCCGTGTCCATCTAACACTATGTAAAAACTCAATGCATATAAAAGGAACGAAAATTTGGAATTCATTACCTGTCATTGCCAAAGAAACCCTACCTGTACCCCAATTCAAAACGATGCTAAAAAACCACCTTCTCACCCAAAGCTAATTGCTCAATATCAAACATTCCCAGCAAAGTAGAATAATCAAACGTAAAAACCTGACTAATCAATTGAATGTAAAACCTGTTATGAATATTACATACTTAGCTAATTATTTCCACAACACTTAGATTATAATGACCACGTAAACTAACTGCAATGCAATTAATTGTTCTAAATTGTTATCTCACTCAATTAGTTGCATTGCTACAATTAATTGATATGTTCAACTTATCTTCAAACTTTATAACATAGATATGCAACTTTACTTATTTTATAAATTATCAACCATAACTTTTTACCATGTAGTCTAGAATTAAGTAGTCCTAAGAATGCCCGCAATGCACAGCATATTAGGAACTTTTGGCATGTACATCTCATTAATAACTAAGTAATAACTATGTAATTACTATGTATAACTATATCTACCATATATAATTGTACAATGTCTAAATAAAGTATTATTATTATTATTATTATTATTATTATTATTATTATTATTATTATTATTATTATTATTATTATTATTATTATTATTATTATTATTATTATTATTATAGTATGCAAAGTCATGGAGAAGATCATCAAAAGAGTGGTGGAGCACCTAGAAAGACACAAGCTTATAAACGACAACCAGCACGGTTTCAGGGAAGGAAAATCCTGTGTCACAAACCTACTGGAGTTTTATGACAAGGTAACAGAAGTAAGACACGAGAGAGAGGGGTGGATAGACTGCATATTCTTGGGCTGCAAGAAGGCGTTTGACACAGTTCCTCACAAGAGGTTAATGCAAAAGCTAGAGGATCAGGCACAAGTAACAGGAAAGGCACTGCAATGGATCAGAGAATATCTGACAGGGAGGCAACAACGAGTCATGGTACGTGACGAGGTGTCAGAGTGGGCACCTGTGACGAGTGGGGTTCCACAAGGGTCAGTCCTGGGACCTGTACTGTTTTTGGTATATGTGAATGACATAACGGAAGGGATAGACTCAGAAGTGTCCCTGTTTGCAGATGATGTGAAGTTAATGAGAAGAATTAAATCAGTCGAGGATCAGGCAGGACTACAAAGAGACCTGGACAGGCTACAAGCCTGGTCCAGTAACTGGCTCCTTGAATTTAACCCTGCCAAATGTAAAGTCATGAAGATCGGGGAAGGGCAAAGAAGACCGCAGACAGAGTATAGTCTAGGTGGCTAAAGACTGCAAACCACACTCAAGGAAAAAGATCTTGGGGTGAGTATAATACCGAGCACATCTCCTGAGGCACACATCAATCAGATAACTGCTGCAGCATACGGGCGGCTGGCAAACCTAAGAATAGCGTTCCAATACCTCACTAAGAAATCGTTCAAGACTCTGCACACCATATACGTCAAGCCCATACTGGAGTATACAGCACCAGTTTGGAACCCATACCTGGTCAAGCACGTCAAGAAACTAGAGAAAGTGCGAAGGTTTGCAACAAGACTAGTCCCAGAGCTAAGGGGATTGTCCTACGAAGAAAGGTTCAGGGAAATCGGCCTGACGACACTAGAGGACAGGAGGGTTAGGGGAGACATGATAACGACATATAAAATACTGCGAGGAATAGATAAGGTGGACAGAGACAAGATGTTCCAGAGAGGGGACACAGAAACAAGGGGTCACAATTGGAAGTTGAAGACTCCTATGAGTCAAAGGGATGTTACGAAGTATTTCTTCAGTCATAGAGTTGTCAGGAAGTGGAATAGCCTAGAAAGCGACGAAGTGGAGGCAGGAACCATACATAGTTTTAAGACGAGGTTTGATAAAGCTCATGGAGCAGGGAGAGAGAGGACCTAGTAGCAATCAGTGTATATATATATATATATATATATATACCGTTATCACACCTTGCTTTCTCTCTCTCTCTCTCTCTCTCTCTCTCTCTCTCTCTCTCTCTCTATTATTCATCCTCCCCTCTCTCTCCCCTCTCTCTCCCCTCTCTCCCCCCTCTCTCTCCCATCTCTCTCCCCTCTCTGCAGTTGCACCAGCTAGCTTGATCAATATTGGTCTGCTATCAACCCCTTCAATCTGTGTACAGTGTCATAGCATGGTTGATGGACGGGATATAACATGGTAGATGGACGGGATATAGCATGGTAGATGGACGGGATATAGCATGGTAGATGGACGGGATATAGCATGGTAGATGGACGGGATATAGCATGGTAGATGGACGGGATATAGCATGGTAGATGGACAGGATATAGCATGGTAGATGGACGGGATATAGCATGGTAGATGGATGGGATATAACATGGTAGATGGACGGGATATAACATGGTAGATGGAAGGGATATAACATGGTAGATGGACGGGATATAACATGGTAGATGGACGGGATATAGAATGGTAGATGGACGGGATATAGCATGGTAGATGGACGGGATATAACATGAAAACCTAACCGACTAAAGTTCAAGTAGGGTCCAGAGTCATGCTGTTCAACTTTAACAAAACGTCAGCAATGCCAAAACTCGATCAAAAGTTCGTTGGTCCTTATAGAGTAGTCGAACATATTAATGGCAATAAGTATAAAGTTAGAGAAATTAGTACGGGTCAGTTTAAAGAATCGCATTTAGATCATATGAAGTTAGTATGTGACGAAGACGAAGCCCCTGACAACCAGACTGTTGTGACTGACAATGATAATCCGTCTGACCCCGTACCTTCAACTTCTAGTAGTGAGTCAGAGGAACAACCTGATTGTCGTTATTCCCTACGTACACGTCAAGTGTTGAGAAACCCCCAAGTATCATTTGTTGATATCAGTGTAGACCCTCCTCAATCAGAAGTTGAGTTACCTATTGTAACAGAGTTTGATCCACCCAGAGATGATAATTATACAGCCTATATCAATCTCACCCTAGCAGAGTTGGGGTTAAATGTAAATAACCTGTATAGATAAATATGTAGTAAGCGTTTAACTGTGTGTTATAATATCTACTTAGTATTACTCAAATTTTTTTTGTGTGTTCACGTTCTCTCCGAGTTCTGAGAATTAACAGTATAGATTTGAGTGCACCAGATCTACCTTGTCTGTTAATCACTATCTTCTTGTAATCATATTTCCTCAGAATTCGTAGATCACATGAAGACAGTTCGATCGAACAAATTATTTTTTTATCTCTTTTATCATGATTTTTCTAGAATGAGCTCATTTAATTAATTCCCAAGTATCAAGATGCATCATATAGTAATGTAGATTGTTCAGTCAAGATAATATCCATGTGAAGTATAATGTTAACTGTTGTGTACTTTGACATTGTATAGAATCAGCTGAAAGTTGTTGCCTGTTGTCCTTAGTTTGTATAGTTGTATGTCGAGACGCCATACGTAGCATGCCCGAGCTGTACGGGTTGTACTTATAACGGCTGCATCACGGCTGTTCACGTGATTTCCAACCTCTGCCCATGTGATCTGGCATCAGCCAATGATAGGCCTGCCTTTTGAATGCCTCAGCGCCAGGCGGCCTAGTGTTCAGTTACCATCCAGACTCAGTGCAGGACAGACGGACACAGGCATAGGCTCTCAGCTCCCATATATCCAACGCCTCATTAAACGCTACCAAAACCCAAGCTCATCGTCTGTTAATATTACCAAATCTATAAAAGAACCCCACAACACAGATGGACGGGATATAACATGGTAGATGGACGGGATATAACATGGTAGATGGACGGGATATAACATGGTAGATGGCAGGGATATGACATGGTAGATGGAAGGGATATATCATAGTAGATGGAAGGGATATAACATGGTAGATGGACGGGATATAACATGGTAGATGGACGGGATATACCATGGTAGATGGACGGGATATAACATGGTAGATGGAAGGGATATAACATGGTAGATGGAAGGGATATAACATGGTAGATGGACGAGATATAACATGGTAGATGGACGGGATATAACATTTTAGATGGATGGGATATAACATGGTAGATGGAAGGGATATAACATGGTAGATGGACGGGATATAACATGGTAGATGGACGGGATATAACATGGTAGATAGGAAAAGTAGATGGACGGGATATAACATGGTAGATGGAAGGGATATGACATGGTAGATGGAAGGGATATAACATGGTAGATGGAGGGATATAACATGGTAGATGGACGGATATAACATGGTAGATGGACGGGATATAACATGGTAGATGGACGGGATATAGAGTAGATGGACGATATAACATGGAGATAACGGATATAACATGGTAGATGGACGGGATATAACATGGTAGATGGACGGGATATAACATGGTAGATAGACGGGATATAGCATGGTAGATGGACGGGATATAGCATGGTAGATGGACGGGATATAACATGGTAGATGGACGGGATATAACATGGTAGATGGACGGGATATAACATGGTAGATGGACGGGATATAACATGGTAGATGGAAGGGATATAACATGGTAGATGGACGGGATATAACATGGTAGATGGACGGGATATAACCTGGTAGATGGACGGGATATAACATGGTAGATGGACGGGATATAACATGGTAGATGGACGGGATATAACATGGTAGATGGAAGGGATATAACATGGTAGATGGACGGGATATAACATGGTAGATGGACGGGATATAACATGGTAGATGGCAGGGATATAACATGGTAGATGGACGGGATATAACATGGTAGATGGACGGGATATAACATGGTAGATGGACGGGATATAACATGATAGATGGACGGGATATAACATGGTAGATGGACGGGATATAACATGGTAGATGGACGGGATATAACATGGTAGATGGACGGGATATAACATGGTAGATGGACGGGATATAACATGGTAGATGGACGGGATATAACATGGTAGATGGACGGGATATAACATGGTAGATGGACGGGATATAACATGGTAGATGACAGGGATATGACATGGTAGATGGAAGGGATATATCATGGTAGATGGAAGGGATATAACATGGTAGATGGACGGGATATAACATGGTAGATGGACGGATATAACATGGTAGATGGACGGGATATAACATAATAGATGGACGGGATATAACATGGTAGATAGACGGGATATAACATGGTAGATGGACGGGATATAACATGGTAGATGGACGAGATATAACATGGTAGATGGCAGGGATATAACATGGTAGATGGACGGGATATAACATGGTAGATGGACGGGATATAACATGGTAGATGGACGGGATATAACATGGTAGATGGACGGGATATAACATGGTAGATGGACGGGATATAACATGGTAGATGGAAGGGATATAACATGGTAGATGGACGGGATATAACATGGTAGATGGACGGGATATAACATGGTAGATGGACGGGATATAACATGGTAGATGGACGGGATATAACATGGTAGATGGAAGGGATATAACATGGTAGATGGACGGGATATGTTTCACTTGGGTATTTAAATTAAATCTGAGGGACTGATCCCCTCAAACTGTCTTCATGTCTTCCACTGTCACTGATACACCAAGACTAAGGGACTGATCCCGTGAAACCACTGCTACTGTCACACTTACCCTCTCTCTCTCTCTCTCTCTCTCTCTCTCTCTCTCTCTCTCTCTCTCTCTCTCTCTCTCTCTCTCTCTCTCTCTCTCTCTCTCTCTCTCTCTCTCTCTCTCTCTCTCTCTCTCTCTCTCTATATATATATATATATATATATATGTAGTGGAGGGAAGGCGGGGTAGGGGTCGGCCTAGGAAAGGTTGGAGGGAGGGGGTAAAGGAAGTTTTGTGTGCGAGGGGCTTGGACTTCCAGCAAGCATGTGTGAGCGTATTTGATAGGAGTGAATGGAGGCATATGGTTTTTAATACTTGACGTGCTGTTGGAGTGTGAGCAAAGTAACATTTATGAAGGGATTCAGGGAAACCGGCAGGCCGGACTTGAGTTCTGGAGATGGGAAGTACAGTGCCGGCACTCTGAAGGAGGAGTGTAAATGTTGCAGTTTTATAACTGTAGTGTAAAGCACCCTTCTGGCAAGACAGTGATGGAGTGAATGATGATGAAAGTTTTTCTTTTTCGGGCCACCCTGCCTTGGTGGGAATCGGCCGATGTGTTAATAAAAAAAAAAAAAATATATATATATATAGGTACCATGATGGTAATGCTGTAGCTGTGGTAAGAGTGGTGGTCTAGGTACCATGATGGTACGCTAGTATAAGTACCTGTCATGTCAAATATATCAATGTTCATGTCACTATATGTGTTACTCACTTCACTTTCAGCCTATATACTGTCATGCATTCTCTTCATGTTAGAAGTGATCAGGGTCCCAGGAGCGAAAAGTTTTCATATATATATATATATATATATATATATATATATATATATATATATATATATATATATATATATATATATATATATATATATATATATAAAACTATTTATTGGTACGAATTACCAACGTTTGTAGGAGTGGTGTAGGGCTCTTGATCACAGGAAACAGAGCTATTGTGTCCTTCCCTGGGGTCATATCTAATTGTACCCCTTCCAATCCTCTCTCCAAACCTTTATAGACATTTCTAAACTGAGTCCAGAATCGTATCCACCTTAAGTGGTCTCGATTCTGACGTGTCGGATATTTCTGTTTAGACAGTCTTTAGCGAGCCACTAACCAGACTGAAAATCGAAAACCTAAATGATTTTTTATGAGAGTGCCACAGAACTTGACAGACACATGCCTTTCTGACATCACCACGACGCCAAACTACTTCGAAAAGGCAATAAATGACATGCCCATGCACTCCGCTCCAGGCCCAGACTCATGGAACTCCGTGTTCATCAAGAACTGCAAGAAGCCCCTATCACATGCTTTTAACATCCTATGGAGAGGGAGCATGGACACTGGGGTCGTCCCGCAGTTACTAAAAACAACAGACATAGCCCCACTCCACAAAGGGGGCAGTAAAGCAATAGCAAAGAACTACAGACCAATTGCGCTAACGTCCCATATCATAAAAATCTTTGAAAGGGTTCTATGAAGCAAGATCACCACCCATCTTGATACCCATCAATTGCACAACCCAGGACAGCATGGGTTTAGAGCAGGCCGCTCCTGTCTGTCCCAACTACTGGACCACTACGACAAGGTCCTGGATGCTCTAGAAGATAAACAGAATGCAGATGTTATATACACAGATTTTGCAAAAGCCTTTGACAAGTGTGACCATGGTGTAATAGCACACAAAATGCGTGATAAAGGAATAACAGGAAAAGTTGGTAGATGGATCTATAATTTCCTAACACGTAGAACACAAAGAGTAGTAGTCAACAGAGTAAAGTCTGAGGGCAGCTACTGTGAAAAGCTCTGTTCCACAAGGCACAGTACTTGCTCCCATCCTATTCCTCATCCTCATATCAGACATTGACAGGGATATAAGCCACAGTGCTGTGTCTTCCTTTGCAGATGACACCCGAATCTGTATGACAGTGTCCACCGTTGAAGACACTGCAAGAATCCAAGCAGACATAAACCAAATCTTTAAATGGGCTGCAGAAAACAATATGAAGTTCAATGATGAGAAATTTCAATTACTCAGATACGGAAAACGTGAAGAAATTAAAATCTCATCGGAGTACAAAACAAATTCCAACCACACAATAGAGCGAAAAACTAATGTCAAAGACCTGGGAGTGATCATGTCAGAGGATCTCACCTTCAAGGACCATAACAATGTAGCAATTGCATCTGCTCGAAAAATGACAGGATGGATAATGAGAACCTTCAAAACCAGGGATGCCAAGCCCATGTTGACACTTACAGATCGCTTGTTCTATCTAGGCTGGAATATTGCTGCACACTAACTGCACCTTTCAAGGCGGGTGAAATTGCTGACCTTGAAAATGTGCAGAGAACCTTCACCGCACGCATAAGTGCGATAAACCACCTCAACTACTGGGAACGCTTGAAGTTCCTAAACCTGTACTCTCTAGAACGCAGGCGGGAGAGATACATTATTATATACACATGGAAAATTCTCGAGGGCTTAGTACCAAACTTGCACACAAAAATCACTCCGTACGAAAGCAAAAGACTCGGCAGGCGATGTAACATCCCCCCAATGAAGAGCAGGGGTGCCACTAGCACGTTGAGGGACAACACAATAAGTGTGAGGGGCCCAAGATTGTTCAACTGCCTCCCAGCGTACATCAGGGGGATTACCAACAAGCCCCTGGCTGTCTTCAAGCAGGCACTGGACAGGCACCTCAAGTCGGTACCTGATCAGCCGGGCTGTGGTTCGTACGTTGGACTGCGTGCGGCCAGCAGTAACAGCCTGGTTGATCAGGCTCTGGTCCAACAGGAGGCCTGGTCACAGACCGGGCCGCGGGGGCGTTGACCCCTCGAATTCCAGGTAGACATGACAGTTAAAGTGTCTACGTACACAGGCTCACTTCTCTGTGTTCAACATGAGTTATACATGTCATGGATGACTGGAGTTGTGGGTGTGTCTCTGAGAGAGAGATGATGGTTTGTAGGTACCATGATGGTAATGCTGTAGCAGTGGTAAGAGTGGTGGTCTAGGTACCATGATGGCAATGCTGTAGCAGTGGTAAGAGTGGTGGTCTAGGTACCATGATGGTAATGCTGGAACAGTGATGGTCTGGATACCATGATGGTAATGCTGGAGCATTGGTAAGAATGATGGTCTAGGCACCATGATGGTAATGCTGGAACAGTGATGGTCTGGATACCATGATGGTAATGCTGTAGCAGTGGTAAGAATAATGGTCTAGGCACCATGATGGTAATGCTGGAACAGTGGAAAACATGATGGTCTAGACACCATGAACGAGGCACAAGTACGCTCACACCTTGAGTATGCTCCACTTTCTTGGATTGCCTGCCCTCTACTGGTAGATACTGGCTGGCACTCTACTGGTCGATACTGGCTGGCACTCTACTGGTAGATACTGGCTGGCACTCTACTGGTCGATACTGGCTGGCACTTTGCTGGTCGATACTGGCTGGCATTCTACTGGTCGATACTGACTGGCACTCTACTGGTCGATACTGGCTGGCACTCTACTGGTAGATACTGGCTGGCACTCTACTGGTCGATACTGGCTGGCACTTTGCTGGTCGATACTGGCTGGCATTCTACTGGTCGATACTGACTGGCACTCTACTGGTCGATACTGGCTGGCACTCTACTGGTAGATACTGGCTGGCACTCTACTGGTCGATACTGGCTGGCACTTTGGTGGTCGATACTGGCTGGCATTCTACTGGTCGATACTGACTGGCACTCTACTGGTCGATACTGGCTGGCACTCTACTGGTCGATACTGACTGGCACTCTACTGGTAAATACTGGCTGGCACTCTACTGGTCGATACTGACTGGCACTCTACTGGTAGATACTGGCTGGCACTCTACTGGTCGATACTGGCTGGCACTCTGCTGGTCGATACTGGCTGGCATTCTACTGGTCGATACTGACTGGCACTCTACTGGTCGATTCTGGAGTTTAAACCCTATCTACTGTACGAGAGTTGGTTAATGGGGTTTCAAGTCTATCTACTACACGAGGGTTGGTTAATTGGGTTTCAAGACTGTCTACTACACGAGGGTCATTAAGGCTGCATGTCACCTGTACACCACCAGTCAAATATACTTTAATACCTAAAATACTGATTAATGTAAACTACCAGTGTATATACACTGATATATCACCTCTCAGTGTATATACACTCAAATATACACCTCTCAGTGTATATACACTGCGATATACACCTCTCAGTGTATATGCACTGAGATATACACCTCTCAGTGTATATACACAGATATACACCTCTCAGTGTATATACACAGATATACACCTCTCAGTGTATATACACTGATAAGTTACATTGTGGAAACACTAGGAGACTTCAGTAGTGCCAGACCTGGGCTAGGAGACTTCAGTAGTGCCAGACCTGGGCTAGGAGACTTCAGTAGTGCCAGACCTGGGCTAGGAGACTTCAGTAGTGCCAGACCTGGGCTAGGAGACTTCAGTAGTGCCAGACCTGGGCTAAGAGACTTCAGTAGTGCCAGACCTGGGCTAGGAGACTTCAATAGTGCCAGACCTGGGCTAGGAGACTTCAGTAGTGCAAGACCTGGGCTAGGAGACTTCAGTAGGGCCAGACCTGGGCTAGGAGGCTTCAGTAGTGCCAGACCTGGTGAAGCAGTGAGGGGTTACTTGTGGCACCGTAAACATGGGTGAGTGCCAACCCCTCGTAGCTTGGCACCGCCCCAGGCTAAAGTAATCGATAAGTCCCCTTTATCAGGCCTTCTCTGGCACTCCTAGCTCCCTCCTAGCTCTCTCCTAGCACTCGTACCTTCCTCCTGGCACTCGTATCTTCCTCCTGACACTCCTAGCTAGATTCTATCTATTTCCTAGCACTCGTACCTTCCTCCTTGCACTCGTAGCTTTCTCCTGGCACTTCTAACTTCCTCCTAGCACTCCTATCTTCCTCCTGGCACTCCTAGCTTCCTCCTGGCACGCCTATCTTTCTCTTGGCACTGCTAGCTTCCTCCTGGCACTCCTATCTTCCTCCTGGCACTGCTAGCTTCCTCCTGGTACTCCTAACTTTCTCCTGCAGTCCTAGCTCCCTCCTAGCACTCATACCTTCCTCCTGGCACTCCTAGCTCCCTCCTAGCACTCCTATCTTCTTCTTAGCACTCCTAGCCTCCTCCTGGCACTTGTAGCTTTCTCCTGGCACTCCTAGGTTCCTCCTGGCACCCTAGCTCCCTCTTAGCACTTCTACATTTCTCCTGGCATTCCTAGCTTTCTCCTGACACTTTTAGGTTCCTCCTGGCACTCCTAGCTCCTAGCAATCATAGATCTCTTCTAGGTTTCCTGACCTCCTGTATGTGTGTGTGTCTGCCAGGCAGTCTAGCTGTCTGACCAGTGATTGCAGTCATACCCACTGCTGAGTCTACACCCCCTCATGCCTCCTACCCACAGTCGGACTAGTCTTGGATGGCCTCCTAGTTCCTCTGGCACTCTCACTGCTCCCTCTATGGCCCTAGTATTCTTGGAGTCTCCTGCTTCTCACCTGGACCTATGAATGGTCTTGGCCTCCTGCCTCTCAACTAGGACCACTAGTGTCTTGGAGCCTCCTGCTCTCACAATTACTGAGCCATAGACATGGTCTTGGAGGTCACTACTGCCTCACACTACTGGACCTAGTCTGTCACATGGTCTTGGAGGCAGCTCCTGCCCTCACAACTACTAAGCTCTCTCGGTATATGGCTCCAGCAGTACTGCCTCTCCTAGTGTCCACATGACAGGTCTGATGGTGCTCCTGCCTTCTACAATTACTGCCACAGCATACTGGCCCCCTGTTCATGTCAGTACTGCTCTCACAATTACTGGCCACATAAGGTCTATGGCTCTCCTGTTCCACAGACATACTGGCTATGCAAGGTACTGGATGGTCTCCCGTGTTCCACAATTACTGCCCATTATACATGGTCCTTGCATAGGTACTACTGCCCTTCCCACAATACTGGCCATTTAGGACAGACTGGTCTTGAGACGTGCTCGCTCCAGTCTCTCACAATCAGCTGGCTCCCAGTGTTCCACAAGGTACAGTACTGCTCCCATTGTTCCAGAAGTACAGTACTGGCTTCCAGTTTCCAAAGGTACAGTACTGGCTCCTTCCAGTAGTTCCACAAGGTACAGTAGTTTGCGCTCTCCAGTGTTCCACAAGGTACAGTACTGGCTCCCAGTGTTCCACAAGGTACAGTACTGGCTCCCAGTGTTCCACAAGGTACAGTACTGCTCCCAGTTTCCACAAGGTACAGTACTGGCTCCAGTGTTCCACAAGGTACAGTACTCGCTCCCAGTGTTCCACAAGGTACAGTACTGGCTCCACAGTGTTCCACAAGGTCATTCTATGTTCATCAGTACTGCTCCCAGTGTTCCAAAGGTACAGTACTGGCTCCCAGTGTTCCAAGGTACATCTGGCTCAGTTTCCACAGTACAGTACTGCTCCCAGTGTTCCACAAGGTACAGTACTGGCTCCTCAGTACAGTATCCATGTTCCACAAGGTACAGTACTGCTCCAGTTTCCACAAGGTCAGTACTGCTCATGTTCACAAGGTACAGTACTCTCAGTGTTCCACAAGGTACAGTACTCGCTCCCAGTGTTCCACAAGGTCAGTACTGCTCCAGTGTTCCACAAGGTACAGTACTGCTCCCAGTGTTCCAAAGGTACAGTACTGCTCCCAGTGTTCCACAAGGTACAGTACTGCTCCCAGTGTTCCACAAGGTACAGTACTGGCTCCCAGTGTTCCAAGTCAGAGCTCCCAGTGTTCACAGTACAGTCTGGCTCCCAGTGTTCCACAAGGTACAGTACTGGCTCCCAGTGTTCCACAAGGTACAGTACTGGCTCCCAGTGTTCCACAAGGTACAGTACTGGCTCCCAGTGTTCCACAAGGTACAGTACTGGCTCCCAGTGTTCCACAAGGTACAGTACTGGCTCCCAGTGTTCCACAAGGTACAGAACTGGCTCCCATTGTTCCACAAGGTACAGTACTGGCTCCCAGTGTTCCACAAGGTACAGTACTGGCTCCCAGTGTTCCACAAGGTACAGTACTGGCTCCCAGTGTTCCACAAGGTACAGTACTGGCTCCCAGTGTTCCACAAGGTACAGTACTGGCTCCCAGTGTTCCACAAGGTACAGTACTGGCTCCCAGTGTTCCACAAGGTACAGTACTGGCTCCAGTGTTCCACAAGGCACAGTACTGTCTCCCAGTGTTCCACAAGGTACAGTACTGTCTCCCAGTGTTCCACAAGGTACAGTACTGGTTCCAAGTGTTCCACAAGGTACAGTACTTCTCCCAGTGTTCCACAAGGTACAGAACTGCTCCCAGTGTTCCACAAGGTACAGTACTGCTCCAGTGTTCCACAAGGTACAGTACTGGCTCCCAGTGTTCCACAAGGTACAGTACTCGCTCCCAGTGTTCCACAAGGTACAGTACTGCTCCCAGTGTTCCAAAGGTACAGTACTGCTCCCAGTGTTCCACAAGGTACAGTACTGGCTCCCAGTGTTCCACAAGGTACAGTACTGGCTCCCAGTGTTCCACAAGGTACAGTACTGGCTCCCAGTGTTCCACAAGGTACAGTACTGGCTCCCAGTGTTCCACAAGGTACAGTACTGGCTCCCAGTGTTCCACAAGGTAAGTACTGGCTCCCAGTGTTCCAAAGGTGCACAGTACTGGCTCCCAGTGTTCCACAAGGTACAGTACTGGCTCCAGTGTTCCACAATGGCTCAGTACTGGCTCCCAGTGTTCCACAAGGTACAGTACTCGCTCCCAGTGTTTCACAAGGTACAGTACTGGCTTCCAGTGTTCCACAAGGTACAGTACTCGCTCCCAGTGTTCCAGAATGTACAGTACTGGCTCTCAGTGTTCCACAAGGTACAGTACTGGCTCCCAGTGTTCCACAAGGTACAGTACTGGCTCCCAGTGTCCCACAAGGTACAGTACTGGCTCTCAGTGTTCCACAAGGTACAGTACTGGCTCCCAGTGTTCCAGAATGTACAGTACTGGCTTCCAGTGTTCCACAAGGTGCAGTACTCGCTCCCATCCTGTTCGTCGTCCTCATGTCTGACATAGACAGAGATGTAAGTCACAGCACTGTGTCTTCCTTTGCAGATGACACCCGAATTTGCATGACAGTGTCCTCCATAGAAGACACTACAAGTCTCCAAGCGGACATTATCCAGATCTTTAAATGGGCCGCAGAAAACAGTGTAAAGTTCAATGAAGACAAATTTCAATTACTCCGCTATGGAAAACTGGAGGAAATTAAAACTGTATCGGAGTATAAAACAAATTCCAACCATAAAATAGAGCGGAAAATTTATGTGAAGGACCTGGGAGTGATAATGTCAGAGGATCTCACCTTCAAAGATCACGACAATGTATCTACCACATCTGCTAGAAAAATGATTGGGTGAATAATGAGAACCTTCAAAACTAGGGACGCCAAGCCCATGATGATTCTCTTCAAATCGCTTCTTCTCTCTAGGCTGGAATATTGCTGTACACTAACTGACTCTTCCAAGGCAGGAAAAATTGCAGACCTGGAGAATATAGAGAACTTTCACTGCACGTGTAAGTACGATAAAGCACCTAAATTACTGGGAACAGTTGAAGTCCCTTGATTTGTACTTTCTGGAACACAGGGGAGAAAGATTCATGACAATATACACTTGGAAAATCCTAGAGGGATTAGTACCGAAAATCACTCCTTACGAAAAAGACTCGGCAGGAGATGCAACATTTTCCCTATGAAACGCAGGGGTGCCACGAGTACACTGAGAGACAACACAGTAAGTGGCAGGGGCTCAAGACTGTTCAACTGCCTCCCAGCATTCATAAGACCCCTGGTTATCTTCAAGACTCCTGGCAGTCTTCAAGACCCCTGGCAGTCTTCAAGACCCCTGGCAGTCTTCAAGACTCCTGGCAGTCTTCAAGACCCCTGGCAGTCTTCAAGACCCCTGGTTGTCTTCAAGACTCCTGGCAGTCTTCAAGACCCCTGGTTGTCTTCAAGACTCCTGGCAGTCTTCAAGACCCCTTGCAGTCTTCAAGACCCCTGGCTATCTTCAAGACCCCTGGTTGTCTTCAAGACCCCTGGAAGTCTTCAAGACCCCTGGTTGTCTTCAAGACCCCTGGTTGTCTTCAAGACCCCTGGTTGTCTTCAAGACTCCTGGTTGTCTTCAAGACCCCTGGAAGTCTTCAAGACCCCTGGTTGTCTTCAAGACCCCTGGTTGTCTTCAAGACCCCTGGTTGTCTTCAAGACTCCTGGTTGTCTTCAAGACCCCTGGAAGTCTTCAAGACCCCTGGTTGTCTTCAAGACCCTTGGTTGTCTTCAAGACCCTTGGTTGTCGTCAAGACTTCCGGTTGTCTTCAAGACCCCTGGTTGTCTTCAAGACCCCTGGTTGTCTTCAAGAGGGAGCTGGGCAGACACACAAAGTCAGTACCTGACCAGCCGGGCTGTGGTTCCTACGTTGGTTTACGTGCGACTAACAGTAACAACCTGGTTGATCAAGTCCTGATCCACCACCAGGCCTGGTCATATCCTACTGTATCCTGCGGTATCCTTGTTGTGTCTTAAAGGATGTGAGTCAGTCTGCTGGAGCAGCACTAAGATAATTGATCTTTGATTACTGGGATGTCTGCTGACACTGTACTGACCTGTTCACGTCTGTGGGGGTTCGAATCACGGTTACTGGCTGGGATTTATATAGGCTGAGAGGTTGATTAGTTGGGTTACTGGGATTACTGTACATGCAGGTCTTGTGTACACAAGTGATGTGTACACACAGGTGATGTGTACACGCAGGTGTTGTGTACACACAGGAGTATACACGCAGGTGTTGTGTGGACATAGGTGTTGTATACACGTAGGTGTTGTGTACACACAGGTGTTGTGTACACACAGGTGTTGTGTACATGCAGGTGTTGTGTGCACACAGGTGATGTATACTCGCAGTTTTGAACATGCAGGTGTTGTGTACATGCAGGTGTTGTGTACAGGCAGGTGTTGTGTACACATAGGTGTTGTGTACATGCAGGTGTTGTGTGCACACAGGTGATGTATACTCGCAGTTTTGAACATGCAGGTGTTGTGTACATGCAGGTGTTGTGTACAGGCAGGTGTTGTGTGCACACAGGTGATGTGTACTCACAGTTTTGAACATGCAGGTGTTGTGTACATGCAGGTGTTGTGTACAGGCAAGTGTTGTGTATACAGGTGATGTGTACACGCAGGTTATGTGTACACACAGATGTTGTGTACATGCAGGTGTTATGTACACACAGGTGTTGTGTGCACGCAGGTGATGTGTGCACACATGTGTTGTGTACATACAGGTGTTGTGTACACTCAGGTGTTGTGTACATGCAGGTGTTATGGACACAGGTGTTATAGACACAGTTGTTATAGACAGGTGTTATACACACAGGTGTTTCTAAAGGGCTCTAAATTGCTTGATCAACCAGACTGTTCTTGTCAACAGCTGGTTGAAGAGTCCTGATCCCCGCATGTTGCCGCAGTTGATCCGAGGAACTGGAGCTAACCTAGGCTATAATAACAATTGGTAAGTCTCACCTTTGGACGGATACAATGGTGCCAAAAGGTGATTTATATCCTTAAAATACCGGCAGCCTTTGTTGAGACACAGTGGGCGTGTGTGGCACTGTTAGTGGCGTGTGTGGCAATGTTAGTGGCGTGTGTGGCACTGTTAGTGGCGTGTGTGGCACTGTTAGTGGCGTGTGTGGCACTGTTAGTGGCGTGTGTGGCACTGTTAGTTTCGTGTGTGGCACTGTTAGTGGCGTGTGTGGCACTGTTAGCGGTGTGTGTGGCACTGTTAGTGATGTGTGTGGCACTGTTAGCGGTGTGTGTGGCACTGTATTATCGGGCGTGTATGGCACTGTATTAGAGGGCGTGTATGGCACTGCATTAAAGGGCGTGTGTGACACTGTATAACATTGTATGTGGCACTGTGTGTGGCACTGAGTTGCACTGTATGTGGCTCTGGGAGGGTCCGTCGGAGTGTGTGGCACTGCAAGGGTGTGTGAGTATGGGCGTGGTGTGTGTCGGGGGCGTGTATCCCCGTCTGGCACCACCAACACCGGCACCGTCTTTATTGGCACTGTCCAAGCTGCCAGGCAGAGTGCCAGTGTGTGTGTGTGTGTGAGTGGACCTACCCCGCACGCGCCAGAAACGCGCACACACACACACACACACACACACACACACACACACACACACACACACACAGGAGCTGAGTCTTGACCTCTGCAACCACAAATAGGTGAGTCCACACTGAGAGGAATCAACAAGGTGGACAGACACAATGTTCCAGAGATGGGACACAGCAACAAGGTGACACAGTTGGACGTTGAAGACTCAGATGAATCACAGGGATGTTAGGAAGTATTTCTTCAGTCACAGAGTGGTCGGGAAGTGGAATAGTTTGGGAAGCGATGTAGTGGATGCAGGATCCATTCATAGCTTTAAGAAGAGGTATGATAAAGCTCATGGCGCAGGGAGAGTGACCCAGTAGCGGCCAGTGAAGAGGCGGGGCCAAGAGCTATGACTCGACCCCTGCAACCACAACTAGGTGAGGTGAGTACACACACACACACACACACACACACACACACACACACACACACACACTTATCTACTAGCACAGTCAATAAGGATCCTCTGCAGTATCCTTCAGTATCCTACAGTATCCTAAAATCAATAAAGAACACTTTTTTACAGTATCTGAAAGATGTAGAGGAACTTTCAGGTATCCTGAAGTCCTTCAGGACTCTCCAGGACTCTTCCTAAGGACTCTCCTTCCTGCACACAGTCTTCAAGACACGTGGTGGACTCCTCGGAGTACAGTAAAGACTGGCAGGAGTCCAGAGAGTGTCCTGGAGGACACAGGACTCTGGTGGTGTGTCCAGAAACACTGACCTTCTCCACTTATCTTAACAGAATCAAAATAAACAAGTTAATGGTCCAATGTTGTGGGACAGTAGTGGAAACACTGTGTTATGGTGCACTCGTGTGCACTCTGGTGCACTGTTGTGGGACAGAAGTGGAAACACTGTGTTATGGTGCACTCTGGTGCACTGTAGTGCATTGCAGGCAATGTTTTGTACTGAAGTGCATTGTAGTGCACTGTTGTGCAATCTAATGCACTCTGGTGCACTGTAGTGTGCTAGAGTTCACTGTAGTGTACTAGATAGCACTGTAGTGTGCTGGAGTGCACAACAATGCTCTGCTGTGCACTCTGAAAGGTTACCGACTCACACTAGTGCACAGTAGCACAATTTAAGTTCATTATTATTATTGTTATTATAATTATTACATGTTTCCTAGACAAAGGCGTGTATATCCCTCCTGGGTAGTTCCACGCCCACCCACGCCCATACAGACCTGGCCCCACTGCTGGCACTGTGCCACACACACACACACGACATAATGTTCCAGAGATGGGAGACAGCAACAAGGGGACACAGTTGGAAGTTGAAGACTCAAATGAATCACAGGGATGTTAGGAAGTATTTCTTCAGTCACAGAGTGGTCGGGAAGTGGAATAGTTTGGGAAGCGATGTAGTGGAGGCAGGTTCCATACATAGCTTTAAGAAGAGGTATGATAAAGCTCATGGCGCAAGGAGAGTGACCCAGTAGCGGCCATTGAAAAGGCGGGGCCAGGAGCTATGACTCGACCCCTGCAACCACAACTAGGTGAGTACAACTAGGTCGAAAAATGACAGGATGGATAATGAGAACCTTCAAAACCAGGGATGCCAAGCCCATGTTGACACTTTACAGATCGCTTGTTCTATCTAGGCTGGAATATTGCTGCACACTAACTGCACCTTTCAAGGCAGGTGAAATTGCTGACCTTGAAAATGTGCAGAGAACCTTCACCGCACGAATAACTGCGATAAACCACCTCAACTACTGGGAACGCTTGAAGTTCCTAAACCTGTACTCTCTAGAACGCAGGCGGGAGAGATACATTATTATATACACATGGAAAATTCTCGAGGGCTTAGTACCAAACTTGCACACGAGAGTCACTCCCTACGAAAGCAAAAGACTCGGCAGGCGATGTAACATCCCCCCAATGAAGAGCAGGGGTGCCACTAGCACGTTGAGGGACAACACAATAAGTGTCAGGGGCCCAAGATTGTTCAACTGCTTCCCAGCATACATCAGGGGGATTACCAACAAACCCCTGGCTGTCTTCAAGCAGGCACTGGACAGGCACCTAAAGTCGGTACCTGACTAGCCGGGCTGTGGTTCGTACGTTGGACTGCGTGCGGCCAGCAGTAACAGCCTGGTTGATCAGGCTCTGGTCCAACAGGAGGCCTGGTCACGGACCGGGCCGCGGGGGCGGTGACCCCTGGAATTCTCTCCAGGTAGTTGAGGCAGGATCCATACATAGCATTAAGAAGAGGTATGATAAAGCTCATGGAGCAGGAAAAGACTGGTGGAGCATCTGGAAAAGTGGTGGAGAACCTAGAAGAGTGGTGGAGCACCTAGAAAGGAATGAGCTTATCAACGACAGCCAGCACGGTTTCATTGACGGGAAATCCTGCATCACAAACCTACTGGAGTTCTTTGACAGGGTGACAGCAGTAAGACAAGTGAGAGAGAGAGGGGTGGGTAGATTGCATTTTCCTGGACTGTAAGAAGGCGTTTGACACAGTTCCACACAAGAGATTAGTGCAAAAGCTGGAGGACCAGGCAGGGGTAACAGGGAAGGCACTACAATGGATCAGAGAATACCTGATAGGGAGGCAACAACGTGTCATGGTACGTGACGAGGTGTCAGAGTGGGCGCCGGTGACGAGCGGGGTGCCACATGGGTCAGTCCTAGGACCGGTGCTATTTTTGGTATATGTGAATGGCATGACGGAAGGGATAGACTCAGAAGTGTCAATGTTTGCAGATGATGTGAAGTTGATGAGAAGAATTCAATCGGACGAGGACCAGGAAGAACTACAAAGGGATCTGGACAGGCTGCAGGCCTGGTCCAGCAACTGGCTCCTGGAGTTCAACCCCATCAAGTGCAAAGTCGTGAAGAAAAGGGGAAGAGCAAAGAAGACCACAGACAGAGTACGGTCTAGGGAACCAGAGACTGTAAACCTCAATCAAGGTAAAGGATCTTGGGGTGAGTATAACACCGAGCACATCTCCTGCGGCGCACATCAACCAAATAACAGCTGCGGCATACGGGCGACTAGCATTCCGACATCTCAGTAAGGAGTCATTCAAGACTCTGTACACCGTGTACGTCAGGCCCATATTGGAGTATGCAACACCAGTTTGGAACCCACACCTAGCCAAGCATGTAAGGAAATTAGAGAAAGTGCAAAGGTTTGCAACAAAACTAGTCCCGGAGCTAAGGGGTGTCCTACGAGGAGAGGTTAAGGGAAATCGACCTGACGACACTGGAGGACAGGAGGAACAGGGGAGATATGATAACAACATATAAAATACTGAAAGGAATCGACAAGGTGGACAGAGACAGGATGTTCCAGAGATGGGACATAGCAACAAGGGGTCACAGTTGGAAGCTGAAGACTCAGATGAGTCACAGGGATGTTAGGAAGTATTTCTTCAGTCATAAAGTTGTCAGGAAGTGGAATAATCTGGGAATGACGTAGTGGAGGCAGGATCCATACATAGCTTTAAGAAGAGATATGATAAAGCTCATGGAGCAGGAAGAGTGACCTAATAGCGACCAATGAAGAGGCGGGGCCAGGAGCTATGACTCGACCCCTGCAACCACAAGTAGGTGAGTACACACACACACACACAGGCACCGTAAGACTGATCCCCCGCCACCAGAATATTAACTGAGGAATGCCAATTCTTGAGTCAATTGTTGACCTCCTGTCTGAACAGTCAGACAACAGTACAACCTCTGTTCCTGTTACTGTTAACGGCACTCCTTCAACGGGAGGTATATACTACTACTACTACTTGTACTACTACTCCTTGTATTACTACCACTAGTACTACCACTACTACTACTACTACTGCTACTACCACTACTACTACTACTGCTACTACCACTACTACTACTGCTACTACTACTACTACTACTACTGCTACTACCACTACTACTACTACTGCTACTACCTACTACCACTACTACTACTACTGCTACTACCACTACACTACTACTGCTACTACTACTACTAGTACTATTACTAGTACTACTACTACTACTAGTACTATTACTACTACTACTACTACTACTAGTACTACTACCACTAATACTACTGCTACCACTAGTATTACTGCCACCACTACTACTACTACTACTACTACTACTACTACATACCTTAAGCACTGAAAATACACGTACCTTGACTGCTCTTGTAGAGGACGCCCGTGGGCGGCACTCCCACGCCGCCCGCGGTCCCGGGCGTGAGATGAGCGTGGCCCTGTGAGTGAGACACAACACTGACGTAGATGATACCCAGGCTAGAGTGTGGGGGACACACACAGGACTCGATCCTCCGTACATTGAGATCCAGCGTTCAACTGTCTGTGTGTGTGTGTGTGACTATGTAACCTGCACACCCACACCTGTCTTACACCTGCTACTACCACTACTACCAGCACCACTACTACCAGCATCACTACTACCAGCATCACCACAATCACAAGGCCACTATATACTTCCTATTGACCTATCACAGCCTTACTCTATTTACATATGCAATATTAAGGGAGCTTTATCAAGTTATAATAATAATAATAATAATAATAATAATAATAATAATAATAATAATAATAATAACAACAACAACAACAGTGTTATGTCATGATTCAGAACATGAATTATACATGTTTTAGACCGTGTTGTACGTATATATATATATATATATATATATATATATATATATATATATATATATATATATATATATATATATATATACGTACATGGACTCGTGTACGTGGGGACAGTTGCTACGTACATCACCATGCTGGACACGCCCATATCCTCAAGATAACAGGTGACATGCATGTACAACACGGTCTAAAACATGTATAATTCATGTTCTGAATCATGACATAACACTGCTGTTGTTGTATATATATATATATATATATATATATATATATATATATATATATATATATATATATATATATATATATATATATATATATATATATATATATATAAAGCTTTTCTTATTCGTTTTTTTAGTAAATGTATACAGGAGAAGGGGTTACTAGCCCATTGCTCCCGGCATTTTAGTCGCCTCATACGACACGCATGGCTTACGGAGGAAAGATTCTTTTCCACTTCCCCATGGACAATAGAGGAAATAAAGAAGAACAAGAGCTATTAAGAAAAAGAAGAAAAACCTAGATGTGTGTATGTATATATATGCATGTGTATGCCAGTGTAGTGTGACCTAAAGTGTAAGTAGAAGTAGCTAGATATACCTGTTATCCAGCGTGTTTATGAGACAGAAAAAAGACACCAGCAATCCTACCATCATGTAAAACAGTTTCAGGTTTCTGTTTCACAGTCACCTGGCAGGACGGTAGTACCTCCCTGGGTGGTTGCTGTTGTTAATGTTGCAGTTTTATTAGCACCCCTCTGTCAGGACAGTGATGGAGTGAATGATGACGAAAAATTTTCTTTTTCGGGCCACCCTGCCTTGGTGGGAATCGGCCGATGTGTTAATAATAAAAATAATATATATATATATATATATATATATATATATATATATATATATATATATATATATATATATATATATATATATATATATATATATATATATATATATATATATATATATATATATATTATACCACGAACGAGTGGTATTGATCAATAACAACACTGTGACTAGCCAAGGATTGGAACCCATGCTGCTTGGCATCCGAATCCTTGGCTAGTCGCAGTGTTGTTATTGATCAATACCACTCGTTCGTGGTTACAATAATATAAAATACTGCTCGGTGGGCTAGTACACCAAACAGGGAGGAGAATGAAATTAGCTCAGAGGCATCCACACCACCGTATGTCCTCGGATGACGGTACAACACCTAGCTTGGCTGGCTGCGTCATTCTTGTAGGATTGCGTGGTCTTGTGGGTTAGAGCATCATGTGTTTTCGCTCACCATGAGGTGAGCGAAAGCAGCATGGGTTCGAATCCTTGGCTAGTAGCAGTGTTGTTAATGATATATATATATTTATATTTTTTTATTAACGCATCGGCCGTCTCCCACCAAGGCAGGGTGACCTGAAAAAGAAAAAGTTTCACCATCATTCACTTCATCACTGTCTTGCCAGAGGCATGGTTACACTACAGTTATAAAACTGCAACATTAACACCCCTCCTTCAGAGTGCAGACACTGTACTTCCCATCTCCAGGACTCGAGTCTGGCTTGCTGGTTTCTCTGAATCCCTTCATAAATGTTACCTTGCTCACACTCCAACAGCACGTCAAGTATTAAAAACATTTGTCTCCATTTGCTCCTATCTAACAAGCTCACGAACGGTTGCTGGAAGTCCATGCTCCTCGACCACAAAACCTCCTTTACCTGCTTCCTCCAACCTTTCCTAGGCGGACCTCTACCCTTCCTTCCCTCCACTACAGATTTATACATTCTCCAAGTCATTCTATTTCGTACCGTCCTCTTGTTTACAAGGTTATTTGCGTCGTTCTTGGTAGCGGGAATGAATGACAAGGCTTTGGAAGCTTCTTACTTTATTGAGAGATCGTGGGGTACACAGGCAGTATGTTTGTGCCCATGGCCCGGAGGGGCCATGCCCAGCGAGGGAGAGAGGAGTAGGCCTTGTTGACTCTAGGATGCCTGGACGAGAAGTGAGAGAGAGGCAAGCATGGGCAGGCTGGCATACCCACCGGCTTGCCCTCTGGGGGAAACTATGGGAACTAGGCATGTAGGCTTACTGGCTACATTTTGCTCATCCACCTACCCATGGTCGAACCTGACCATGACTGGCTGTAAAAAAAACTCGGTCTCTCTTTCGCAGGATCATGGCACAGAACACAAAATAAAAACATATATATATAAATGTGGATATGGAAAATGGAAAAAAAACTTCCTACAGAGAGGGAAGAAAAAAATGGTGGGGTGTGCAAAAAAAACATTGTGGTCTAAGGCAGTGAGCGTCGATGGGCATCACTGCACGCCTTCCTGCATCTGGACAGATACTGCAACACAGGAGACATCGCTGTGGCTGAGCTGTGATGTAACAGTACGGTCTCCTTTGGAGCAGTGAAGCAGTCATCGTAGTAGTCATTGCAGGGTTCACTCAACCTGGGGCACAACCTGCTGGTGCCCTCGAGTGAGGCTTCATCAGTAGTCGGCAACTGGGCAGGACTTCTTCAGGCAAGTGACTCAGGAGGGCATTTCTCGACTGGTACTGTCACTGGGGCTGCCACTGCTGGCGAGTGTGAAGTGAGTCGTGGCAGAAACGACTCGGCAAAACATCTGGAAGTCGTAACATCATACACCATACTGGAGTGAGCAGGCTAGCAGTCAAAGTGACATCATCTCTGTGCAGGTGCTCACTGAAGCTGTGACACGAGGCTGACACAGCACCTGCCGACAGGGCTAACGGCTAACTGCGGCTTGACGAGTGTCATTCTCTTGACAGTTGGAGTTACAGCAGAGGTTGGTCTAAGCATCCTTAGACTGGTTCTCTACATATAACTGCACTCTGACAGTCTGGAGGTGAAGTGGAAACGAATCTCGATGGGAATCGTAGCGGGTACAATTCAGCAGGGCATTACGAGCGGCGAACATAAAGAGCTTTCTGTACACGGGGCTCAGATGCTCATAACTGATGCCTGAACTAACTAATGTCAGCTGTCAAGCGCGCGGGTCACACCGGGTGACAAATAACCCGAGGTGCTACAAGGTGGTCTGGGTGCAGACATACTGTGGTCCACACACAGCTGTGCTCAAGACCACACAGGACACACGGAAAACTGCACACACCTACTGCACATGCGGTTATAACATGGCTTGAACTAGCAAATGATGCTTTTCTGTGCAAAAATCGACTGAGAGGAATTAACGCATGACATATATCTTCTCTCAATCTTCTCGACAACACAAACATATTTCTCACTGTAAAACTAACACTAAAACTAACACTGTAAAACTAACACAATTTATTCTTGTTAACATTGTGTTTCTTAAAGGCTCTGGGATTTTCTGAGTGATACACCAGTAAAGGCTTCACTTTCAAATCACCACTGGCATTAGCACACAACATGAGAGTTAGTCTGTCTTTCATAGGCTTGTGTCCTTCGAGAGGTGACGTCAGCAGCATGGTGATGTTAGCAGACGTCGCGAGGTGACGTCGGCAATGTCGCGACGTGACATCGGGAGCGATGCCATGTGGTCATATCGCGAGGTGACATCCTGGAGTGACGCCATGAGGGATGTGATGGGGTGACATTGCGAGGTGACATCAGGCAACATCGTGGGTGATGTGGGCAGCAGACCACAACATGTGGCTAGGGAGGTCTGGCTTGGTAACCCATGTGGCTTCGTCCACACCCCACGTGGCTTCGAGTGACCTTGGGTACTTGGATACACAGCTCTGGCAAAGAATTCACAGAGAATACACAGCAGAGAGGGAGTGAGACGGTGAGTGAAGAGAAGTGTGGTGGCCGCGTGAGTGGCGAGCATGGGTGAGAAAGTGTGGTGGAGGCGTGAGTGGCGAGCATGGGTGAGAAAGTGTGGTGGCCGCGTGAGTGGCGAGCATGGGTGAGAAAGTGTGGTGGAGGCGTGAGTGGCGAGCATGGGTGAGAAAGGCGAGGAACTCCAGCCTGCTTCCTCCTCCCGATTAACAAACTCGAGGAGAAACACTCGCACTGGACGCAAAAATCCCCACAAACTCACCTCTGACTTGCTGAATTAGCTGTGCTGAGCTGAACAACAACAGCAGAACATACTGGTAACACTAAACACGTGACTTGAGAACAGTGTAGGGCGCTGTGGCGTGGAGTCACAGGGACGCCACTCATATTTCTTGGAGAAATTCGAGAAATTGGCTTGGATCCTGCCTGTACCTGTGTCTGGATGCTGAGACTTGCAGACATGATATCAGGATAACTCGTTGAGAGACAGATACTTCTTGTGTAGGGTGATGAAGTGAAGACAGCTTCATTTCCCTTCCTTCCTATCCTCAGGCAACACAACCGCTGCGACCACTGCTTCCACCATTTGTTTTCTAGTGTTAATTGCATCGTTGTTGTAGGCAGGGTAGCAATGATAAAGGCTTCAGAGGCTTCTTACTTTATTGAAAGATCGTGGGGTACACAGGCAGTGTGTTTGTGCCCATGGCCCGGAGGAGCCATGCCCAGTGAGGGAGAGAGGAGTAGGACTTGTTGACTCTAGGATGCCTGGATGAGAAGTGAGAGGCAAGCGTGGGCAGGCTAGCATGCCCACTGGCTTGCCCTCTCGGGGAAACTATGGGAACTAGGCATGTAGGCTTACTGGCTACAATCTCTACATATTTGAACCACCTCATCAACCCCTCCTCAGCCCTCTGGATAATAGTTTTGGTAATGCTGCACCTCCTAATCTCCAAACTACAGATTCTCTGCATTATATTCACTCCACACATTGCCCTCAGACATGACATCTCCACTGCCTCCAGCCTACTCCTTGTTGCAACATTCACCACCCATGCTTCACACCCATATAAGAGCGTTGGTATAACTATACTCTCATATACACTTTGCTTCCATGGATAACGCTCTTCGTCTCCACAGACTCCTCAGTGCACCACTCACCTTTTCCCCCTCAATTCTATGATTCACCTCATCTTTCATATACATATATATTTATTTATATACAGTGGTACCTCGGTATACATCCTTAATCTGTTCCAGGACCTTGGACTTATACCAAACAGAACGTATACCAAACGAATTTTCCCATAAGAAATATAGGGAAAACGATTAATCCGTTCCTATGAAAAAAAAAATCCTATTGTTATTGGGGTTGTATAAAATAATTTAAACACTGCTTAATACTAAAATACATACATAAATACAAAAGAATTAAATGAAATAAATGCAAATTTAACTTCACTTTGCTGAAAAGAGTCGAGTGCCTACTAGGAAAGTGCTGAGAAGGGAGGAGGTGGAAATGTTATTGTTTGGAAGGAGAGTCCCCTATCTGAACCTGGTTGAAGCTCACCAGGTTTGACTTTTACTAAAAATCTGTCCAAAGAACTTTGCTTCTGCTTTCTCCTCAGGATGTTTCAGAAATGTGACATTGTCTGGTCATTCCAGACAATGCTATTACGGCTTGTTTGGGCTTTGTTGGGGTGGTACTTCTCTGCAAAGTTTTTGACGTCCATCCATTTGGCAAAGATTTCCTTGATTAATGAAGTAGGGGCTTCCTCTATCTCCTCTTCCCAGCCTGGAGAGAGTGGATCCATCTTAGTCTTGTGCTCCTCCTTCTCAAGTTCCTGCAGCTCCTCAGTGGTCAGCTCTTCCCTGTGCCCCTCCACTAATTCCTCCACATCACCATCACTCACATTCAGACCCATGGACCTGCCTAGAGAGAAAATATCCTCCACTATAGACGCAGCCTCTAAGCCCTCAAAGCCCCTTTCAGCCACTGCTTCTGGCTACAAATTCCTCCAAGCAGAGTTCATTATTCTGTATGAAACTTCCTGCCAGACTTTGTCAATGAGAGTTATGCAATGGGGGATAGTAAAGTGACCTTTCCAAAACTCTCTCAGGGTTAACTCTGTGTCAGAGGTCACTTCAAAACACCTCTGGAATAGTGCTTTAGTGTAGAGTTTCTTGAAATTACTGATGACCTGCTGGTCCATGGGCTGAATGAGGAGTCATGTTAGGGGGGAGAAACTTTACAGTGATGAAGTCAAACTCTGGTAGCACATAGTCCTGCAAGCTTGGAGGGTGAGCTGGAGCGTTGTCCATTATGAGGAGGACTTTCACAGGCAGGTTTTTCTCCTCTAAGTAACTTTTTACACTTGGCCCAAACACAACATTAAACCATTCGCTGAAATATTCTCTGGTTACCCAAGCCTTGCTGCTTGACCTCCACATCACAGGTAACTGAGTTTCCTGCACGTTATGTTTTTCAAAGGTCCTCGGGTTTTCAGATTGGTAGGTCAGTAGAGGCTTCAGTTTGCAATCCCCACTTGCATTGACACAGAACAAGAGAGTTAACTTATCCTTCATTGCCTTGTGTCCTGGTAATGCGGTGTCGTGACTCATTCTGACCCATACAAGTTCTAGCACACGAATCGTATTCCAAACAAAGGTCGTATACCAAGCAAAAATTTTGACGTCCAAACAGGACGTATACCAAGTTGGACTTATTCCAAAGGTACCTATATATATATATATATGTGTGTGTGTGTGTGTGTGTGTGTGTGTACTCACCTAATTGTGGTTGCAGGGGTCGAGACTCAGCTCCTGGCCCCGCATCTTCGCTGTCCGCTACTGGGTCTCTGCTCTCCCTGCTCCATGAGCTTTATCATACCTTGTCTTAAAACTATGTATGGTTCCTGCCTCCACTATATCTTTCTCTAGACTATTCCACTTCCTGACTACTCTGTGGCTGAAGAAATGCTTCCTAACATCCCTTTGACTCATCTGAGTCTTCAGCTTCCAGTTGTGTCCCCTTGTTTCTGTGTTCCCTCTCTGGAACATCCTGTCACTGTCTACCTTGTCGATTCCCCGCAGTATTTTGTATGTCGTTATCATGTCTCCTCTGACCCTTCTTTCCTCCAGTGTTGTTAGTCCTATTTGTGTGTGTGTGTGGGTGTGTAGGGGGGATATAATATCGACATATAACATACTGAAAGGAATCCATAAGGTGGACAGAGACAGGATGTTCCAGAGATGTGACACAGCAACAAGGTGACACAACTGAAAGTTGAAGACTCAGATGAGTCACAGATGAGTCACAGATGAGTCAGGAGACTCAGATGAGTCACAGATGAGTCAGGAGACTCAGATGAGTCACAGATGAGTCAGGAGACTCAGATGAGTCACAGATGAGTCAGGAGACTCAGATGAGTCACAGATGAGTCAGGAAGTGGAACAAGCTGGAGAGTGATGTAGTGGATGCAGGATCTATACATAGCTTTAAGAAGAGGTAAGATAAAGCTCATGGAGCGGGGAGAGAGTGGCCTAGTAGCGACCAGTGAAGAGGCGGGGCCAGGAGCTGTGAATCGACCTCTGCAACCATAAACAGGTGAGTACGCACACATACTATATAGAAAGTCCCTGGCTATGCAGAGCATTTCCCGCAACTTAGGTTAATTTTGTCCCAGGATGCCACCCACACCAGTCACCTAACACCCAGGTACCTACTTACTGCTAGGTGAACAGGGACATCAGGTGTTAGGTTACTAACACCTGAATAATCTAGATACGATATTTCTAGTTCATCGAAATTGTTATGCAAGAGGTGTATGCTGTGTATGGTGTATGCTGTGTATTGTGTATGCTGACTGTGGATGCAAGGCAGACTGGGCACACTTCCTCTCTCTTCTCTCCTCTCTCTCTCTCTCTCTCTCTCTCTCTCTCTCTCTCTCTCTCTTCTCTCTCTTCTCTCTCTCTCTCTCTTCTTCTTTCTTTCTATCTCTCTCTCTCTCTGTCTCTGTCTCTCTCTCTCTTTCTGTCTCACACCCTCAGTCAGCCAATCCTTCAAGATAGTGTATTGTATCTAGTATATTGTATCTAGTATATTGTATCTAGTGTATTGTATTTAGTGTATTGTATCTAGTGTATTGTATCTAGTGTATTGTATCTAGTGTATTGTATCTAGTGTATTGTATCTAGTATATTGTATCTAGTGTACTGTATTTAGTGTATTGTATCTAGTGTATTGTATCTAGTGTATTGTATTTAGTGTATTGTATTTAGTGTATTGTATCTAGTGTATTGTATCTAGTATATTGTATTTAGTGTATTGTATTTAGTGTATTGTATCTAGTGTATTGTATCTAGTGTATTGTATCTAGAGTATTGTATCTAGTGTATTGTATCTAGTGCATTGTATATAGTGTATTGTATATAGAGTATTGTATCTAGTATATTGTATCTAGTGTATTGTATCTGGTGTATTGTATCTCGTGTATTGTATCTAGAGTATTGTATCTAGTGTATTGTATATAGTGTATTGTATCTAGTACATTGTATCTATTGCATTGTATATAGTGTATTGTATCTAGTGTATTGTATCTAGTGTATTGTATCTAGTGTATTGTATCTAGTGCATTGTATATAGTGCATTGTATCTAGAGTATTGTATCTAGTGTATTGTATCTAGTGTATTATATCTAGTGTATTGTATCCAGTGTATTGTATCTAGTGTATTGTATCTAGTGTATTGTATCATATTCAGATTCAGATTATTTCAGAGTATTGTATCTAGAGTATTGTATCTAGATAATTGCATCTACTGTTTTGTATCTACTATACTGTATTAAGTGTATTGCTTAACAATGCCTAATTAATACATTATGCTACTTGATCGAGTTTGTATAAAATACAACATACAGTGTGTATAAGGTTGGCAAATACAGTCGTGCTGAGAATACAGAATACAGCATAAGTATACATTGTTTCAGATTGTATTACTGAATACATGCATTTTATCTTGCTAAAAATACAACACGTGTCTATGAATACAATACGTGACGGAGAATACAGTAGATGTATTAATTTGGAATGTTTTGATGAATTGTGAAAGTTGAAGACACACTTAAAATAATAATAATAATAATAATAATAATAATAATAATAATAATAATAATAATAATAATAATAATAATATTATTATTATTATTATTATTATTATTATTATTATTACTATTATTATTATTATTATTATTATTGTTATTATAGCACACAAGTGCGACCCTCACTCCTCCTTACACAATTTTTGCTTTCTCAATGTTGTGAAATTATGATTTCACCTGGAATTAAATATGTTCATGATGTGAGATGAGTATTAACCAGTGTGTGTGTGTGTGTGTGTGTGTGTGTGTGTACTCACCTAATTGTACTCACCTAATTGTGGTTGCAGGGGTCGAGACTTAGATCCTGGCCACGCCTCTTCACTTATCGCTACTAGGTCATCTCTCTCCCTGCTCCATGAGCTATATCATACCTCGTCTTAAAGATATGTATGGTTCCTGCCTCCACTAAGTCACTTTTCAGACTATTCCACTTCCTGACAACTCTGATGAAGAAATCTTCTAACATCTGACTCGTCTGATCTTCAAAATTGACCCTGTTTCTGTGCCCCTCTCTGAACACTTTCTCTTCACCACATTCCGCATAGTCGTTTCATGTCCTAACCCTCCTGTCCTCCAGTGTCGTCAGGCCGATTTCCCTTAACCTTTCTTCATAGGATATTTCCCTTAGCTCTGGGACTAACCTTGTTGCAAACCTTTACACTTTCTCTAATTTCTTGACGTGTTTGACCAGGTGTGGGTTCCAAGCTGGTGCTGCATACTCCAGTATAGGCCTGACGTACACAGTGTACAGTGTCTTGAACGATTCCTTACTAAGGTATCGGAACGCTATTTCCAGGTTTGGCAGGCGCCCATATGCTGCAGCAGTTATCTGGTTGATGTGTGCTTCCGGAGACGTGCTCGGTGTTATACTCACCCCAAGATCTTTCTCCTTGAGTGAGGTTTGCAGTCTTTGGCCACCTAGCCTATACTCTGTCTGCGGTCTTCTTTGCCCTTCCCCGATCTTCATGACTTTGCATTTAGCCAGTTACTGGACCAGGTGTCCAGCCTGTCCAGGTCTCTTTGTAGTCCTGCCTGATCCTCATCTGATTTAATTCTTCTCATTAATTTCACATCATCTGCGAACAGGGACACTTCTGAGTCTGTCCCTTCCATTATGTCATTCACATATACCAAAAATAGCACTGGTCCTAGGACTGACCCCTGTGGGACCCCGCTCGTCACAGGCGCCCACTGTGATACCTCATCACGTACCATGACTCGTTGTTGCCTCCCTGTCAGGTATTCTCTGATCCATTGCAGTGCCCTTCCTGTTATACGCGCCTGATCCTCTAGCTTCTGCACTAATCTCTTGTGAGGAACTGTATCGATGGTCTTCTTGCAGTCCAAGAAAATGCAGTCAACCCACCCTTCTTTCTCGTGTCTTACTTCTGTTACCTTGTCATAGAACTCCAGTAGGTTTGTGACACAAGATTTGCCTTCCCTGAACCCGTGCTGGTTGTCATTTATAATCTTTTTCCGTTCCAGGTGCTCTACCACTCTCCTCCTGATAATCCTCATCTCGTGTGTGTGTGTGTGTGTGTGTGTGTGTGTGTGTGTGTGTGTACTCACCTAATTGTGGTTGCAGGGGTCGAGACTCAGCTCCTGGCCCCGCCTCTTCGCTGTCTGCTACTGGGTCTCTGCTCTCCCTGCTCCATGAGCTTTATCATACCTTGTCTTAAAACTATGTATGGAGAGAGGCGCTCCCTATACAGGCGAAGGCAAAGAATAACGGAGCGGCTACAGGAGGCCAATATCTCTGAAAAACGTAGGGAGGCACTAGTCAGAGAAATAGCAAACATTGAATTAAAACTAAAGGAATCTTACAGGAATCAAGAGACACGGGAAGAACAAAAAGCCATAAATGAAATTGAAAGAAACCCAAAGTATTTCTTTTCCTATGCAAAATCAAAGTCGAGAACAACAACCAGTATTGGGCCCCTACTTAAACCGGATGGGTCCTACACAGATGACAGCAAGGAAATTAGTGAGTTACTTAAGTCCCAGTATGACTCAGTCTTTAGTGAGCCACTAACCAGACTGAAAATCGAAAACCTAAATGATTTTTTTATGAGAGTGCCACAGAATTTGACAGACGCATGCCTTTCTGACATCACCACGACGCCAAATGACTTCGAAAAGGCAATAAATGACATGCCCATGCACTCCGCTCCAGGCCCAGACTCATGGAACTCCGTGTTCATCAAGAACTGCAAGAAGCCCCTATCACTGCTTTTAACATCCTATGGAGAGGAGCATGGACACTGGGATCGTCCCGCAGCTACTAAAAACAACAGAAATAGCCCCGCTCCACAAAGGGGCCAGTAAAGCAATAGCAAAGAACTACAGACCAATTGCGCTAACGTCCCATATCATAAAAATCTTTGAAAGGGTTCTAAGAAGCAAGATCGCCACCCATCTTGATACCCATCAATTGCACAACCCAGGACAGCATGGGTTTAGAGCAGGCCGCTCCTGTCTGTCCCAACTACTGGACCACTACGACAAGGTCCTGGATGCTCTAGAAGATAAACAGAATGCAGATGTTATATACACAGATTTTGCAAAAGCCTTTGACAAGTGTGACCATGGTGTAATAGCACACAAAATGCGTGATAAAGGAATAACAGGAAAAGTTGGTAGATGGATCTATAATTTCCTAACATGTAGAACACAAAGAGTAGTAGTCAACAGAGTAAAGTCTGAGGCAGCTACTGTGAAAGCTCTGTTCCACAAGGCACAGTACTTGCTCCCATCCTATTCCTCATCCTCATATCAGATATTGACAGGGATATAAGCCACAGTGCTGTGTCTTCCTTTGCAGATGACACCGAATCTGTATGACAGTGTCCACCGTTGAAGACACTGCAAGACTCCAAGCAGACATAAACCAAATCTTTAAATGGGCTGCAGAAAACAATATGAAGTTCAATGATGAGAAATTTCAATTACTCAGATACGGAAAACGTGAAGAAATTAAAATATCTTCGGAGTACAAAACTAATTCCAACCACACAATAGAGCGAAAAACTAATGTCAAAGACCTGGGAGTGATCATGTCAGAGGATCTCACCTTCAAGGACCATAACAAAGTAGCAATTGCATCTGCTCGAAAAATGACAGGATGGATAATGAGAACCTTCAAAACCAGGGATGCCAAGCCCATGTTGACACTTTACAGATCGCTTGTTCTATCTAGGCTAGAATATTGCTGCACACTAACGGCTCCTTCAAGGCGGGTGAAATTGCTGACCTTGAAAATGTGCAGAGAACCTTCACCGCACGCATAAGTGCGATAAACCACCTCACCTACTGGGAACGCTTGAAGTTCCTAAACCTGTACTCTCTAGAATGCAGGCGGGAGAGATACATTATTATATACACATGGAAAATTCTCGAGGGCTTAGTACCAAACTTGCACACAAAAATCACTCCGTACGAAAGCAACAGACTCGGCAGGCGATGTAACATCCCCCCAATGAAGAGCAGGGGTGCCACTAGCACGTTGAGGGACAACACAGTAAGTGTCAGGGACCCAAGATTGTTCAACTGCCTCCCAGCATACATCAAGGGGATTACCAACAAACCCCTGGCTGTCTTCAAGCAGGCACTGGACAGGCACCTAAAGTCAGTACCTGACCAGCCGGGCTGTGGTTCGTACGTTGGACTGCGTGCGGCCAGCAGTAACAGCCTGGTTGATCAGGCTCTGGTAAAACAGGAGGCCTGGTCACGGACCGGGCCGCAGCGGCGTTGACCCCTGGAATTCTCTCCAGGTAGATTCCAGGTTCCTGCCTCCACTATATCTTTCTCTAGACTATTCCACTTCCTGACTACTCTGTGGCTGAAGAAATGCTTCCTAACATCCCTTTGACTCATCTGAGTCTTCAGCTTCCAGTTGTGTCCCCTTGTCTCTGTGTTCCCTCTCTGGAACATCCTGTCCCTGTCTACCTTGTCGATTCCCCGCAGTATTTTGTATGTCGTTATCATGTCTCCTCTGACCCTTCTTTCCTCCAGTGTTGTTAGTCCTATTTCCCTCAACCTTTCTTCATCGGACAGACCTCTGAGTTGTGGAACTAACCTTGTCGCAAACCTTTGCACTTTCTCTAGTTTCTTTACGTGCTTGACCAGGTGTGGGTTCCAGACTGGTGCTGCATATTCTAGTATGGGCCTGACGTACACGGTGTACAGTGTCTTGAACGATTCCTTGTTTAGGTACGAACGCTAATCTTAGGTTTGCCAGTCGCCCATATGCTGCCGCAGTTATCTGGTTGATGTGTGCCTCTGGAGACGTACTTGGCGTTATACTCACCCCAAGGTCTTTCTCCTTTGCCGAGGTTTGTAGCCCTTGTCCACCTAGCCTGTACTCTGTCAGCGGTCTTCTTTGTCCTTCTCCGATCTTCATGACTTTGCATTTGGTGGGATTGAATTCGAGAAGCCAGTTGCTAGACCAGATGTCAAGCTTGTCCAGGTCTGTTTGAAGTCCTGCTTGGTCCTCTTCCGATGTGATTCTCCTCATTAATTTCACATCATCTGTGAACAGAGACACTTCTGAGTCTATCCCATCCGTCATGTCGTTTACATATACCAAGAATAACACTGGTCCTAGGACTGACCTCTGCGGTCGCCGCTCATCACAGGCGCCCACTGTGATACCTCATCACGCACCATGACCGTTGTTGCCTCCCTGTGAGGTATTCCCTGATCCATTCCAGTGCCCTTCCTGTTATACATGCTTGTTCTTCCAACTTCTTTACTAATCTCATGTGAGGAACTGTGTCGAAGGCCTTCCTGCAGTCCAGGAAAATGCAATCAACCCACCCTTCTCTCTCTTGCCTTACCTCTGTTACTTTATCATAGAACTCTAGGAGGTTTGTT
Source organism: Cherax destructor (assembly GCA_009830355.1). NCBI lineage: Eukaryota > Metazoa > Arthropoda > Malacostraca > Decapoda > Parastacidae > Cherax > Cherax destructor. Next base: position 111 of record WNWK01017447.1, on the reverse strand, counting down.
ACACAGGATTTGCCTTCCCGGAATCCATGCTGTCTGGTGTTTATTATCCTGTTCAGCTCGAGGTGCTCCACCATTCTTTTCCTGATGATTTTCTCCAGGACTTTGCACACT
>WNWK01017446.1:0-42435 GCA_009830355.1 Cherax destructor | reverse complement strand
AAATTTTTCCCATAAACCCAAAACAAAAGACACAGATCATTTTTTGAAAACCCCTTTCATATCAACCTATGAAAAAATTTTATGAAATAAAGGGCCCCAGAATCTAAATTCATTACCAGTAAATATTAAGATAATCTTTTGAAAATCAATTTAAGACTAAACCAAAAACCACCACCCAAAACTAAATGATCATCTATAAACTACTTTGAAAAATTATTATTACTACCCTATACGATAATCTCAATCTTTAATAATATGTTACTATTTTTTCCCCCTACTCAATCAAAACTAAATACTCATAATATAAGTTAATGTCAAAAATGTAAATTTTATTTTCCTTAAGATAATCTCAATTCCATATTACCATTGAGAATCAAAATGTAACAATCTAATTTTTTTTTTTTTTTAAACACATGGTTTCCCCACCAAGGCAGGGTGGCGAAAAAAAAAACTTTCATCATCATTCACTCCATCACTGTCTTGGGGGGTGCTTTACACTACAGTTAAAAAACTGCAACATTAACACCCCTCCTTCAGGTCCCGGCCTGTCTTCCCATCTCCAGAACTCAAGTCCGGTCTGCCGGCCCAAACCCCTTCATAAATGTTATTTTGCTCCCTCCACCCCCGTCAAGTTTTAAAACCCCCATGTGCCTCCATTCACTCCTATCAAATAGCTCAAAATGCTTGCGGGAAAGCCCAAGCCTGCACCCTTCCTTTCCCCCCCCCTCCAACCTTTCCTGGCCCAAACCCCTACCGCCTTCCCTCCACTACGTTTAAAACCTCTAAAGTCACTCTGTCTCGTTCCATTCTTTTACATGTCCAAACCACCTCCAACCCCTCCTCAGCTCTGGACAATCGTTTTGGTAATCCCGCACCTCCTCCTAATTTCCAAACTCAATTCTCTGCATTATATTCACACCACATTGACCTCAGACATGACATCTCCACTGCCTCCAGCCTTCTCCTCGTTGCAACATTCATCACCCATGCTTCACACCCATATAAGAGCGTTGGTATAACTATGCTCTCATACATTCCCTCTTTACTTCCATGGACAAGGTTCTTTGTCTCCACACAGACTCCAGTGCGCCACTCACCCTTTTCCCCTCATCAATTCTATGATTCACCTCATCCTTCATAGACCCATCCGCCGACATGTCCACTCCCAAATATCTGAATACATTCACCTCCTCCATACTCTCTCCTCCAATCTGATATCCAATCTTTCGTCACCTATTCTTTTTGTTATCCTCATCACCTTACTCTTTCCTATATTCACTTTCAATTTTCTTCTTTTACACACCCTACCAAATTCATCCACCAACCTCTGCAACTTCTCTTCAGAATCTCCCAAAAGCACAGTGTCATCAGCAAAAAGCAACTGTGACAACTCCCACTTTGTATTTGCTTCTTTATCTTTTAGCCCAACACCTCTTGCCAAGACCCTGCATTCACTTCTCTTACAACCCCATCTATAAATATATTGAACAACAATGGTGACATCACACATCCTTGTCTAAGGCCCACTTTTACTGGGAAATAGTCCCCTTCCTCCTACACCACACTAACCTGGCCTCACTATCCTCATAAAAACTCTTCACTGCTTTCAGTAACCTTCCTCCTATTCCATACACCTGCAACATCTGCCACATTGCCCCCTATCTACCCTATCATATGCCTTTTCCAAATCCATAAATGCCACAAAAACATCTTACCCTTATCAAATACTGTTCACCTATATGTTTCACTGTAAACACTTGGTCTACACACCCCCTACCTTTCCTAAAGCCCCTTGTTCATCTGCTATCCTGCTTTCTGTCTTACTCTTAATTCTTTCAATAATAACTCTACCATACACTTTACCAGGTACACTCAACAGACTTATTCCCTATAATTTTGCACTCTCTTTTGTCCCTTTGCCTTTATACAAAGGAACAATACACGCTCTCTGCCAATCCTAGGTACCTTACCTCTTCCATACATTTATTAAATAATAGCACCAACCACTCCAAAACTATATCCCCACCTGCTTTTAACATTTCTATCTTTATCCCATCAATCCAGCTGCCTTACCCCCTTTCATTCACCCACTGCCTCACGAACTTCCCTACACCCACAACTGGCTCTTCCACATCCTACAAGATGTTATTCCTCCTTGCCCTACACACGAAATCACAGCTTCCTGTCTTCATCAACATTTAACAACTCCTCAAAATGTTCTCTCCATCTTCCCGATACCTCTAACTCTCCATTTAATAACTCTCCTCTCCTATTTTTAACTGTCAAATCCATTTGTTCTCTAGGCTTCCTCAACTTATTAATCTCATTCCAAAATTTTTTTCTTATTTTCAACAAAATTTGCTGATAACATCTCACCCACTCTCTCATCTGCTCTCTTTTTTGCTTCACCACTCTTTTAACCTCTCTTTTTCTCTCCATATACTCTTCCCTCCTTGCATCACTTCTACTTTGTAAAAACCTCTCATATGCTAACTTTTCTCCCTTACTACTCTCTTTACATCATCATTCCACCAATCGCTCCTCTTCCCTCCCGCACCCACTCGCCTGTAACCACAAACTTCTGCTGAACACTCTAACACTACATTTTAAATCTACCCCATACATTTTCGACCCATTGCCTACACTCTCACTAGCCCATCTATCCTCCAATAGTTGTTTATATCTTACCCTAACTGCCTCCTCTTTTAGTTTATAAACCTTCACCTCTCTTTTACTTACTGATTCTATTTTCCTTGTATCCCATCTACCTTTTACTCCCACTGTAGCTATAACTAAAAAGTGATCTGATATATCTGTAGCCCCTCTATAAACATGTACATCCTGAAGTCTACTCAACAGTCTTTTATCTATCAATACATAGTCCAACAAACTACTGTCATTACGCCCTACATCATATCTTGTATACTTATTTATCCTCTTTTTCTTAAAATATGTATTACCTATAACTAAACCCCTTTCTATACAAAGTTCAATCAAGGGCTCCCATTATCATTTACACCTGGCACCCCAAACTTACCTACTACACCCTCTCTGCATGTTTCTCCCACTTTAGCATTTAGGTCCCCTACCACAATTACTCTCTCATTTGGTTCAAAAGTTCCTATACATTCGCTAACATCTCCCAAAATCTCTCTCTCTCCTCTACCTCCTCTCTTCTCCAGGTGCATACACGCTTATTATGACCCACTTTTCGCATCCGACCCTTATTTTAATCCACATAATCCTTGAATTTACACATTTATATTCCCTCTTTTCCTTTTTCCTAGAGCGAAAAACTAATGTCAAAAACCTGGGAGTGATCATGTCAGAGGATCTCACCTTCAAGGACCATAACAATGTAGCAATTGCATCTGCTCGAAAAATGACAGGATGGATAATGAGAACCTTCAAAACCAGGGATGCCAAGCCTATGTTGACACTTTACAGATCGCTTGTTCTATCTAGGCTGGAATATTGCTGCACACTAACTGCACCTTTCAAGGCGGGTGAAATTGCTGACCTTGAAAATGTGCAGAGAACCTTCACCACGCATAAGTGCGATAAACCACCTCAACTACTGGGAACGCTTGAAGTTCCTAAACCTGTACTCTCTAGAAGCAAGCGGAGAGATACATTATTATATACACATGGAAAATTCTCGAGGGCTTAGTACCAAACTTGCACACAAAATCACTCCCTATGAAAGCAAAAGACTCGGCAGGCGATGTAACATCCCCCAATGAAGAGCAGGGGTGCCACTAGCACGTTGAGGGACAACACAATAAGTGTCAGGGCCCAAGATTGTTCAACTGCCTCCCAGCACATCAGGGGATTACCAACAAACCCTGGCTGTCTTCAAGCAGGCACTGGACAGGCACCTCAAGTCGGTACTTGATCAGCCGGGCTGTGGTTCGTACGTTGGACTGCGTGCGGCCAGCAGTAACAGCTTGGTCAAATTTCATAGCTTAAATACTCACCTTTACTCATTGTAAACTATCTACAAAAATTCTTACAATTTAGTTTTAAGTTAATTTTAAGTCTGCCCAAAATGCCCTGCATATTAGGGCTTTTGCATGTACACCTCATGTAATCTCAATAACCAAATGTAATTCTTTGTATCATGTCCAAATAAACTATTATTATTATTATTACTATTATTATTATCAGGCTCTGGTCCAACAGGAGGCCTGGTCACAGACCGGGCCGCGGGGGCGTTGACCCCTGGAATTCTCTCCAGGTAGACTCCAGGTAGACACCTAAATTCTAGCAGCTTCAAATCAAGCAGGAGAAAGCTGGTAGGCCTAGATGTGAGAGAATGGGTCTGTGTGGTCAGTGTGCGCATTATAAAAAAAATCGGGCAGCAAGTGGTGCATTGTGGGAACGCCATTTCAGTAGTCCTTGTTCAGCATGCCTAGCGGTAAGAATTATCTGACTCCTTGGCACATCTGGGACTGTTCTCTTCCTCAATGATAGCTTTAACACAGATGGAAGTGTCTCTGAAGATAAATTTCATGGTTTTGAGGAGTTTGTGACCGAAAGAAATGCCCAGGATACCAGAAGGAAGGAAGAGAGAAAGTAAGGAAGGAAGGAAGGAAAGAAGAGATGAGAGGAAGGAAGGAAAGAAGAAGGAAGGAGGAAAGGAAGAAGGAAGGAATTAAGAAAGAAAGGAAGGAAGGAAGGAAGAGATGAGAGGAAGGAAGGAAGGAAATATGTAAGAAAGGAAGGCATAAAGAAAGGAAGGAAGGAAGGAATGAAGGAAGAAAGGAAGCTAGGAAGGTAGGTATGAAGGAAAGGAAGGAGGTTGTGGGGAAGAAGACATGGGTCCCCTTTTGTGTTGACAGGTTGACAGGCAGTGTGGGGGTGGTGAGTAATAGTATAATATGTCATTTTGACAGCTGCCTTACCCTGACTCAGCAAATTTAGATGTCCACACACACATACACACACAGCTTGGAGCTTTGAAATGCTAATTGCAGTTGATGGAAAGTGTCCAGTCATTATATATGTGTATATATATTATAGAGCAATAGTAATAAAAAATTTTTTTATTGTTGGTTGGTGTAAACAAGTTTTGTAAACAATATAATGATACTAATGTTTGTGCAATTATTGTGTTGCATACAACGAGTGTATATATATATATATATATATATATATGTCGTGCCGATTAGGTAAAACTTGCGATTTTGGCTTATATAGCAACGCTCACCTTGCCATATAAGACAAGTGAAAATTTGTGTATGCAATAATTTCGCCAAAATCATTCTGAACATAATGAAAAAATATATTTCATTGTGTTTGTTTATTATTAAATTAATGTTAAAGTATCAAAAATATATTTAGTTGGGTTAGGCTAAATTAAATTGCGCTTGTTGTAATAAGGTTAGGTAGGTTTTCAAAGTTTATCTTGGTACAAAAATATAAATTCTTACATTAACATAAATGAAAAAATTATATCTTTAAACGTATAAGAAAATTTTAGAAAGGATTTAATTTTAAATGAGTTCTTGCTAATTGACCAGTTTTACCTAATCGGCACGACATATATATATATATATATATATATATATATATATATATATATATATATATATATATATATATATATATATATATATATATATATATATATATATATATATATATATATATATATATATATATATATATATATATATATATATATATAATATATATATATATATATATATATATATATATATATATATATATATATATATATATATATATATATATATATATATATATATATATATATATATATATATATATATATATATATATATATATATATATATATATATATATATATATATATATATATATATATATATATATATATATATATTATTATATATATATATATATATATATATATTTATATATATATATATATATATATATATATATATATATATATATATATATATATATATATATATATATATATATGCTACCCTGGAAGGATGGTAAGCAGATTGCTTGGGACTACACCTGTGCTGCCACATTGGCAGACACCTACCTGCCACACTCCTTAGCCGAAGGGGTGGAGCTGCCAGCCACAGGGAGACCCAGAAGACCCGCAAATATGAAGACCTTCCCTCTTGCTATAACTTCATCCCAATAGGGTCGGAGACCCATGGAGCATGGGGCAAGTGTGCTCTAAAGTTTCTCAAGGAGCTGGGTGGAAAACTCATCATAGAAACCAAGGACCACAGGGCGACCAGCTTCCTGTTTCAGAGACTCAGTGTTGCGATCCAGAGGGAAATGCCTGCAGTATTCTGGGCACGCGGCCCACTGCCGGGGAGTTGGACGAAGTATTTGACATGTAGCTCTGAGTTGTTATCTATGTTGTTTTACTCCCCATTGTATTTTGTATATATATATATATATATATTTATATACATATATATATATACATTGCACCTTACTTTGGTCTCACAGGCCACATAAGTTACGTAAAAAATAAAATAGTGAAAAAAGCAAGAAACCTACGAAAGGAAGTAAACCAAAGTTTACTGGGTGAGCGGCATTCGCCACTGATGCCATACATGGCTCATTTTTTGCCAACTTTACCGCTCTATATCTCGGTAAGTACTGATCACAAATTTTTTTGGGGGGGGGATTTAAACAATCAGAAAAAAATAATCTTAACATTTTGATAAGAAAAAAATATTTTTTTTCGAATATTTTGCGACATTAAATGGGTTAATAGTTAAGGGATAATAAAGTATTTGAGGGAGTATGTGGGTATGTTTGTTATTGAGAGATGAGATGATTTTTGAGTATGTTCCTAAACTGATTTGTGGGCAGGGGACCTCTTGCTGTTTCAGGCAAAGAGTTCCAGATCTTAGGACCCTTTATGTTCATTGCATTTTTGCAAAGTGTGAAATGGACATGAGGGATGTCAAAAAGTGTTTTGTGCCTCGTGTTATGCCTGTGTGTTCTGTTGAAGCTGTCTAGGAGAAGTTTGAGCGGAGAGTTGATATTGGAGTTTATTGTTCTGTATATATAGTAGGCACCATAATAAGTGTGTGTATTATGTAAGTTCATGTTTTTGAATTGAGGTGAGGTGTGTTGTCTGGCGCTGAAGTTTGTGATCATCCACACTGCCGCTTTTTGTTGGGTTATTAACCCTTTTGGGGTCGGTGCCGTACTAGTACGTTTTACGCGCCAGGGTCGGCGCCGTACTAGTACGCGTAAATTCTAGCGGCCTCAAATTTAGCAGGAAATGGCTGGTAGGCCTACATATGAAAGAATGGGTCTGTGCGGTCAGTGTGCGCAGTATAAATAAATTCCTGCAGCACACACTGCATAATGAGAAAAAAAACTCACACCGTTTTTTCCGTTTAAAACAGCGACTTTGCAGTCTATTTTCGTATGGTATTTATTGATGTATTCTCGTTTTCTTGGTCTCATTTGATAAAATGGAAGATATATTACAGAAATAGAGATGATTTTGATTGGTTTGACAATGACAAGTACCTTGAAATTGAGCTCAAAGTAGCAAAAATGTTCGATTATTGCCGATGTTCAAGAGTAAACAAATCACACCATGCGTCCAATACACATCAACTGGCGAGTCTAATATTCTTGCACAAGTGCACTATTATTTATACCATTTTTACAATGATGCAGTTGTATACATAACAGTAAATCTTCTATTTTTGTGAGAATAAAAATTCAAAATAGAAAGCAAAAGTAATGTAAGAGGGGCCTAGAGACGTAACTAATGAACAGAGAAGATGTTATTTTAGTGCCAGGAATGTCTGCCTTGTTTATTCTGCACCCCATTTTGAAATTGGCATCGTTTGAAATTTGTGTAAAATTGGCCAAATTGCGATTTTCTGACCACTATTTTGGGTAGTTGAAATTGATAAATGGGCGGTTTCTTGTACTCAATTGATAGAAGGAATGGAGTTCTAGCGAAATAACTATGATTTTATTGGACTGGAACATTGGAATTGGCCAAAAATAGGGCTCAAAGTGGGTGAAATCGCCGATGAGTAAACATCATCGAGACCGATAACTTTGTGAGAGCATAATTCCGTAAGTTTCCATCAAATTTCATACTTTTGGTGTCATTATGATCGGAAAAAGATTCTCTATCATTTCATAAGAAATGTTTTTTTTTTTTCCCAAAAAAAATTTCGACCCTGAGAACGAGTTTCCGAGAAGGCCTGTCGACCCTCAAAGGGTTAATGAAAATGCACTTATTATATGCACCGTTATTCCATACCATCAGCTCCTTGTTCATACTTCGCTGCATTACACTGCAGCTCGCATCCACTCGAATAAGTGGTATATAATCTGTTCTTTGTATCTTCTCGGGCATTATCTATCCCAAATGTTGCATTTCTGGTTTCTTCTTTATGGCTACCACTTCTGTTACTTGGCGATTTTAATGCTCACCATTTCCTCTGGGGAGTCTCACTGTGCCTCCCGTGGCATTCAGTTGGAGGCTTTTCTCGCTTCTCTCCCCCTCCATGTTTTAAATATGGGTACTCCCACCCATTTTGATCCTTGTACTCATTCTCTCTCTTGCATTGATCTCTCAGTTTGCTCTTCCTCAACTGTACTAGACTTTACCTGGTCTGTCCTCCCAGATTTGCATGACAGTGATCCTTTTCTAATCATCCTTACTTCTTCGTACTCCCCACCTCCTCGTCGCCCACGCTGGCAATTTGACTGAGCGAATTGGGACCTTTACTCACGTCAAACTGCTTTAGTGAGGCTCATTCTTTGTCCTCCATTGATGAACTTTTACACCTCTTCTCGACCTCAGTTTTAACCAGAGCTTCACATTCTATACCCCAAACCTCGGGCAGGCATTCTCAGAGGTGCGTCCTTTGGTGGTCTCCTGCTTGTGTTCAGGCAGTACATTTGAAACTTGCTGTGTGGCGCAGGTACTGGTACAATAGAACCACAGAGCGAGTCCTTGATTTTAAGCAGAAGAGAGCGATCACCCGCCCTGTCATCCATGATGCTAAACGCACTTGCTAGCGGGATTATGTTTCTACCATCACTTCGGCTTCCTCTCTGAGTGCAGTCTGGAAAAAAGTATGGAAACTGAGTGGTAAACGCTCTCCCGACCCCGCTCCCGTTCTCATTCTTCGGGTTGCCAGTATCGCTATAGCAAGCCCTCTTGATGTTGCCACTGAAATTGGTAATCATCTTGTCCGTATCTTTTGGGCTCCATCTATGCCCCTCGTTTCTTTCCTCCAAGTCTGTCAGAGCCCTTAAATTTTTCTTCTGTCAGAGAAGAATCTTATAATGTGCCTTTTACACTTCTGAAACTGGAGGCAACACTCTCCGCTTGCTGATCATCGGCAGCTGGGCCTGACGGCATTCATATTCATATGCTGCAGCATTTATATCAGTCAGCCCTTGCTGTCCACTTACAACTCTTTAATCTTATTTGGTCGCAAGGAGTTCTTCCTCAGCTGTGGAAATCTACCATTGTTCTCCCTTTCCGCAAACCAGGTACTACGGGACATGATGCCTCCCACTGTCGTCCCATTGCTCTTACCAGTGCAGTTTGCAAGGTGATGGAACGGAATTTAGAGACACACAATAGTGTGTAAGGGCCGTTCTACCATTGACCCCATACTACGCTTGGATACGTATGTTCGTAATGCCTTTGCCAATAACCACTCAGTTATTGCCATCTTTTTTGACCTGGAGAAGGCATATGACACAACTTGGAGATATAACATCTTAGCTCAGGCCCACTCCTTAGGTCTCTGAGGCAATCTACCATTTTTCCTCAAGAACTTCTTAAATGAGAGACATTTCTGTGTTCAGGTTAATAATATGCTTTCCCCTGGACTTTGTCCAAGCTGAAGGTATCCTTCAGGGATGTGTTCTGAGCACAACACTTTTTCTCCTTGCTATAAATGATCTGGCATATATTCTTCCATCTAATATTTGGTCATCACTCTATGATGACTTTGCTATAGCTTGTGCAGGCGCTGACTTTCACCTCATTGCAATTTCTCTCCAGCATGTGGTCAACTGTGTTTTCCATTGGGGCCACTACTCATGGGTTTAAATTTTCTAGTACTAAAAGTCGCCAAATTACTTTCACTAGACGTGGTGTCGTCTCTGATCATCCATTGTACCTATATGGCTCGTGTATCCCAGAACGTGATATGGTCAGCTTTCTCAGCCTTCTGTTTGACCGTTGGTTATCCTGGAAACCTCACATTACCTCTCTGAAGGTAACTTGTCATAGCCGGCTGAACCTTCTTAAAACCCTCACTCATTTTTCAGGGGACTCTGATCATAGAACTCTCCTTCAACTACATTCAGCCCTAATTTTATCGAAACTCGATTATGGCTACCAGATATATTCAGCGGCCTCTCCTGCAACTCTTTCTAGCCTTAATCCCATCCATCACCAGGGATTACGTTTATGACTGCTTTTCGCTCTTCACCGGTTGAGAGCCTCTATACAGAGGCGAATATTCCATCCTTGACCGATCGCCGTGATGCTCATGAGGAATGCTTTCATGACCACCGCAATCCTTCAGTATATAGGATAGTCACTGATGTTAGTTTACATTCTTTATTTGTTCTTCGCCCCTGTTTACTCTGTCCCTTCTCTCTTCGCCTACATTCACTCTTGTCTTCTCTTCACTTACCACCTTTCTATGTTCATGTAGCATCTCACTTTTCCCTGCCCCCTTGGGAAGTTCCAACAGTTTGTGTATGTTCTTTCCCACCGCCATGCGTGAAAGCCCAACTGCCTACGGTGGCTTCTTGCTCTCTTTTTCTTAACCACTTTCAATCTCATTCTCATGCCATCGCAGTGTACACCAATGGTTACAAGTCTTCTGACAGCATCGGATTTGCAGCAGTGTTTCCGGACAGCGTCGTGTGAGGGCATTTATTATCCTCGGCTAGAATTTTTATGGCTGAATTGTATGCCATTCTCGTAGCACTTATCCGTATTGCATCTATGCCTGTGTCACCATTTATGGTCGTTTCAGACTCCCTTAGTGCTTTACAGGCTGTAAGAATATTTGATACACCTCATCCCCTGGTTCTTCCTATCTAACTTTGGTTATACCATATCTCAAGCAAGCACAAAGATATTGTTTTTTGTTGGGTCCCCGGTCATGTTGACGTACAGGGCAATGAACAGGCAGACACTGCTGCGCAGTCAGCAGTACATGACCTCCCAGTTTCATATAGAGGTGTTCCATTCACAGACTGTTTTGCTGTAATTGCTACCCACCTTTTCACCCTTTGGCAACAACGTTGGTCTGATATGCTACATAACAAATTACATTCTGTTAAACCAAGTATAGGTTTCTGGCCATCTTCTTGTCATCAGTGTCAAGGTTGGGATACTACTCTCCCGTATTCGCATCGGCCACACTCGTCTTACTCACGGGTATCTCATGGAGAGGTGCCCTGTTCCACTCTGTGAGAATTGTCATGTTCCAGTTTCTGTTAGCCATATTCTGTTGGACTGCCCACTCTATCAACAAGCACACATAATTTACCTTCAATGATATCACTGCTCTACTGTCCTTACTTTACCTTCCCTTCTTACTGATACACTCTCCTTTAACCCAGACTCTCTCTCATTGACTTTTTGACAGCAACTGATTTACTGCACAAACTGATGATGCCTCTAGCACTCCTCACAGCCCTTTCTACCTCAATCTCTTGCTACCCTCTACCCCTGCACTACACACTGCCCCGCTGCACTCCATGACCTAATAATAATCCCCTTCCCTCTTGCTACCCAATAACCCTGCACCCTTCCCTGCCCTGCTGCGCTGTATGAGCCTTGTAGGTTTAGCGCTTCTTTTAGATTATAATAATAATGATAGTATAGTGGTACCAACACTTTTATATGGGTTTGAAGCATGGATGGTGAATGTTGGAACAAGAAGGCTGGAGGCAGTGGAGATGTCACGTATGAGGGCAGTATGCAGTTGAAAATAATGCAGAGAATCCGTAGCTTGGAGATTAGAAGGAGGTGCAGGGTTTCTAAAAGTATTATCCAGAAAGCTGAGGAGGAGTTATTGAGGTTGTTCGGACATTTAGAGAGGATGGAACAAAATAGAATGACTTGGAGGATATATAAATCTGTAGTGGAAAGCTGGGTAAGGGTCATCCTAGGAAAGGTTGGAGGAGGGGTTAAAGGAGGTTTTGTGTGTGAGGGGCTTGAACTTCCAGCAGGCGTGTATGAGCAGGTTAGATTGGAACGAGTGGAGACAAATGGTTTTGATGGCTTGACGTGCTGTTGGAGTGTATTTCCCACCTCCAGAACTTGAGTCCTGGAGGCAGTGCGACATCGAGAGACTGTCTTATTTTCATTGGGGTCCTCAATCGTGTCCCCCAGGATGCAACCCACACCAGTCGACTAACACCCAGGTACCTACTTGCTAGGTGAACAAGACAACAGATGTAAGGAAATGGGTCGAAATGTTTCCTTCCCGCTGGGAATCGAACCCGGGCCCTCCGTGTGTGAAGTGAGAGCTTTGCCAGCCAGGCCACTGGGCCATTCCGTTGAGGTCCTTGGTGGTGGTGTTTGCTGTGGAATCTGAATCATCTGGGGATGTCCTGATATCCCTTTGGAGTTCTGGGGGGTTGCTTAGTGTGTCCTTCAGGTGACAGGTGTATTTCTGGAGGCTGCCTGTCGGTTCCAGGGATGGTGGTCAAAGGAGGTACGCCTCGTGGCGGGTTTCCAGCTGCCCTCTCTTTTGACCGCTGAGGTGGCTCAGTGGATGTGAGGTTGCTATCCTGGATTGCTGGTTTACTGGCATGGATTCCATGTGGCATCTGCACTGTTGGCTGCACTGAGGACCCTCTTGGACACAGAGGTGGATACGTATACGATCCCTTTCATTTCCCCAAGTTTTTCTCCCGTTTTTTAAAAATAAATAAATAAAGGGGAAACTTATCTTGGAGACCTCATACCCACAACTTGCCTTCTGGACCCTTTCCTGTGGCACCCCCTACAGACCCTAGAATGCCTTCGGGCCTCTCTTCGAACCCAGTACTTTCTCCGAGTAACATTTCGTTGCCCTCCTGTGGTTCCAACTGACACTAGACACTTCTGACCTCCGTGCGGCTTTGTGGTCCCGGCATCTTCACATACGTGTATCGATTTTCAGATCATACACATGGCTCAGGATGGCCCTCCTCTAACCTTCCGTCCAAACAACCTCAACCTGTCACTGATGACTCTACCTCAGTTTCCTCTCATTCTTCTGGAAATAAGTCACTCTGACTTTTTTGGGTTATACTAGGTTCTCTACACATTTGCTGCAATGTATGATAATCTATGTATAACTGTATTTGTGTATACCTGAATAAACTTACTAACGTCCAACTAAGCAATTCCTCCCCTTACGCTCTATGTTTCAAAGTCCTTGGACAAAATTCTTTATGCTCCTTCCAACTTATACTATCTTTCCAACCACAACATTGGCAAGGCACTCCGCCATGTTGGGTAGAACATTTCCTTCCATGTTCTTAAGAGTGGCACATGCATTGTCACAGTGCAAAATGCAGAGCAGGCACATAATATTTCACTTATTGACGTTGACAACACAACAGTTACGATTCGCAAGCACATCTCATAATTCTCGCTGTGGATCTATTGTCCTTCCACACATGATCGTGTGTAATGAAGACATTCTGGAGTAACTTGAGCTTCAGTTGCCCCATTTATATGTTTATCTAGCATCTAACTTTTCTCTTCCCCCTCGAGGTTCCAACAATGGGAATCTGTTCTTCCCCACTTCCATGCACAAAAGGTCAAATACCTTCAGTTGCTTCTTGCTCCCTATTTCTTGACAACTTCCGGTCTCATTCTCGTGCTGTTGCAGTTTACACAGCTAAACTGTATGCAGTTCTCATAGCAATCATTTGTATTGTGACCAGGCCTAGCTCAACATTTGTGGTAGTCTCAGACTCCTTTAGTGCTTTGCAAGCTATCAAAAAAATTAATTCTCCTCATCCCCAAATTCTTCAAATACAACTTTTTTTTGCGCCACATTTCTAGTAAAAACAAAGAAATTGTTTTCTGCTGGGTCCCTGGTCATGTTGATGCTCAGGGCAACGAGCAGCCAGTCAGTGGTACATGACCTTCCAGTTTCCTATATAGGTATTCCATTCTCAGATTATTTTGCTGTAATCTCTAGCCACCTTTGGAACCATTGGCAACAAAGTTGGTCTGAGTTGATTCATAACAAATTACATTCTATCAAGCCGAATTTAGGATCCTGGGTTTCCTATCATGGTTGGGAAACTACGGTTTCCCATCTTCGCATCAGGCACACACGTCTCACACATGGGTATCTCATAGAGATGTGCCCAATTCCACACTGTGAATTGTCAGGTTTCAGTTTGCCATATTCTGTTAGACTGTCCTGTCTACCAGCGAGCATGGAGAATTTTCCTTGGACGTTGTCACCGCTCTAACACACTTTATCTTCCCTCCCAGCTGACAGCCCCACCTTTGACACAGACTTCCTCTTTGACTTTGACAGCAACATATTTATTTCATAACCTTTGATTTTACTTCCCTTAGCACTCCTCACCGCCCTTACGAACTCTTCCTCCATTATACTCTCCACCCTTGCTAGTTTCCGATCAGACACACAGTTCACACACCCTACTCTGCAGTGCTGTATGACCCTGGTGGGTTTAGCACTTAGTTTTGATTATAATAATCTACTAGTACTATTAAAAATATTCTGAAAAGTAATCTATAAGCAGTTTTACATGTGTTTAAGCAACCACAATTTGATTACCCATTGTCGATATGGATTCAGAAAAATAACATAGTTTGTGTAAATAATATTACCAATCAGTTGCTTTTAACTCTTGAGTTGTAACTAGATCATATGTATTTTTCCCATCTTGCCTGTTCAGCATAAACATCTCAACAACCATGTATTTTACAGTCATATATATTTGAACCGAAATCAGTATACTCTGTCAAGAGACAAACGTAGACTGTGAGCAGCTCTCGCAGTATTAGGTAATTTTAATGTAAGACTAACACTTGTGTGTTACATGCTTTTCTCAAAACCTGTATTGTAATTTTTTTATAAAAAAATATTTTTATTATTATTATTATTATTATTATTATTAATTGTTGTCGTCCGTTGCATTAGTTAACGACGCTGGTGTGTTGGCATGCACGTGCTGACATGTATTTGTGCACGTGATGTGTTGGCATGCACGTGCTGCCATGTATTTGTGCACGTGATGTTGGCATGCACGTGCTGCCATGTATTTGTGCACGTGATGTTGTCATGCACGTGCTGACATGTATTGTGCACGTGATGTGTTGCATGCACGTGCTGCCATGTATTTGTGCACGTGATGTGTTGGCATGCACGTGCTGACATGTATTTGTGCACGTGATGTGTTGGCATGCACGTGCTGCCATGTATTTGTGCACGTGATATGTTGGCATGCACGTGCTGCCATGTATTTGTGCACGTGATATGTTGGCATGCACGTGCTGCCATGTATTTGTGCACGTGATGTGTTGGCATGCACGTGCTGCCATGTATTTGTGCACGTGATGGTATGTTTATATAAACGTCTGTATGAGGTTATCAGCGGTGGTTGTGTTGCTTCAGTAGTGAAGGAAGTAGGTCACCCTGCCTCTTGTTGCTGGTAAGAGATGTCTGCTTGCCTTCTTTCCTCTGTTGCTACCGCTTGTCGCAGTTGCCTTCATCTCTCATTTCTCTACTTTATCACTTTGATCCTACTACTGTAGTCCTACTGAAAGTCGTATCCCGATTAAAAAAAAAAAAACTTCAATCATGCTGGAAACTATATAATGTGCAAGAAAACTCTAGTCTCAGGGGCAGCTTAGGGGACTGAAGTCCCCAGATTTCACCAGCTCCCCCAAAGTCCCCAAAATAATAAAGAAAAGATAACGCTGGTGTGGAAGGCGTATCACGTGTAAGACAATTCCAGTTCTGCTGGAAGTATTCCATATTTGGCAGGGTCGGCGCCAGAACCTCAATACCAGGCGTGTGTGGGTTTAGGGATGGCTGTATGGTTGTAAAAGGTGGGCAAGGAGGGACTAGGAGATTAATTTTCAAGCAGCAGTATTACTACTATTTTTATTTGGTGGTGCTTAAGGGGTTGGAGGGATTTTTTTGTGGGACCGAAGCCCCTTCCCTTTGGCGCCGCCCCCGAGTGTTTGTAAAAAAAATACTTTTGCAGAGGTATCTGTGCGGTGCGATGTATCGGTTAGTAAGAATTTTTTTTTAAATATCCCTCACGTACTCTTAGTTGCGTGCTATCATCACACCTCCCACCTACTGTACTTCTAGTTAGTATATGTTAGGGGTGACTGTTCTTGCATTTTGCTACCTTTGATTTGACATCTTTATTATGCGCTATACTCGAAAGAGAGTGGCACACATTATATTCAAGAACTAGACCCTAACATTTTATAGTTAAGGAAATTTAACAGTGTTAACATTAAAATAGACTGAGTTGTTTAGTACTATTATTGTTTGGTAATATCTCGGCGAACGAACTAAATAGATATTTCATGAATATTTATGAAAGTTTTACTCGAAAATTCCCGTTTTTTCCTACTTAGTACATAGTTACAAGTTATTCGACTGGTTCTGTTGTTGCAATACCAGCTACACTTTGATGCAAACCAAGAAAAAGTATGTGTAGCCTAGTCTAGGCCGAGTGGTAGTAATTTCTAAAAGTGGATTTTGTTGAAAGATACTTATACATGTGGCTCTGCAAACCGATCCTCATAATTAAAGTCGGTATTTTAGTGTGGCTTGTTGAATGTATAACTGTGATTCTAGAATGAAAAAGTGATAATGTAGTTGTCTATTTTAACGTGCGCTCAGTGTTTCTTCTGTTCGCGCTCCAAAAATTCCTATTGTCCCTAGTTATTATTGCACTTACTGGCGCTATGAGCTCTGCCAGATTTTCCTTGGTTTGAAAGGCAGATGCTGACAGGTATGCTAGTACAGACACTTTGAGTTGAACAGGACTAATTTGAACAGCGTTTTGTTTACAGGTTAGCTTTTTCAAATCATGACTTGAGAAAGCTCGTGTATTATTAGCGAAACGTCTAAATAAAAGCTTGCGCTGCTGTGTCTTTGTACTAACGTACTTTCTCTTGTGACTGCAATCGTTTTTCTTCAGTTAAATCACCTATATGTGAAGGCCACTATGAAAATGTCCACCAGCTCATGTTCCTGGGTAGACGTCCAGTTTAAAGCAACGCCCACTATGTGAACTTTATCATGCTATAAAACTAAAGACAATTTTAAACTTATGTACAGTGCTTAATCACGATGATGCACGTTTACAAATGAATGATCATGACTGACATAATATTACCGTCTATGACATCTTGAAACGGCTTGCGCTCGTTATATCACCTACGATTTGTAAAAAAGAGACGAGACAATAGGGAGTTCAAAGCGAAAGTTATATTTATAGGGAAGCGCTAAATCCTTACGGGTCATACAACTGAGGTTGGGAGGTAATCAAGTTTGATACAAGAAATGGAAGGGTAGGTCATATTCCTTGGATCAACAGCTCTTTACTATATTAAGACAACCACTTCTCTTCAAGAGTCAAAATGGAAATGCTGGAGGTGCCAATGTACAAATGCCACGTAATAGAATCTGAAAAATTAACCATATATAGGATAGACGTTAAAATACCTAGTGAAACTCAGTTGAAATAAACACATTAATCCTCTTCATGTATGATCAGAGACAATTTGTGGGTATTCATTTATATGTATCAGTGTCATAATCCTTTTGTTCTTTGGACTAGTGTATGCACTCATTGCAATTCTTGCTCGTCTACATTACATGTGACCGGTTTCTGGAGTTCAACTCTCACCGTTGTCTATGACCAGATTTCCCTGGTGAGCGTCTGATCCAGGCTGTTGCTGTATGTTCCCTTCCGTAGGAGCTCATTGATGTTGTTGAAGACCTCTTGAACCAAGAAATTTGAAGCTACCATTCCCTTCCATAGATCTAACCTGATTACGTCTCATTCCCCAAGCTCTGTATAACCCCCATCCCCTTTCATCAATTTTACCGCTTCCCAATGAATACAGTAATAATTAGAAAATCAACAACAAAAGTAACAGATGCAGTTGGAGGGTAACTTGATTGTGATGTATGCACACTTCTGGAAAGGCAGTATTGAATGAATGATAGTGAATGTGTTTTCTTCTTTGGGTCACCTTGCTTTGGCGGGAGCGGCCATTGAATTAAAAATTAATAATAATAATAATTGTATAGTGTGAAGAATGTTTGTTGTGGTAACCTAGTGCAGTTCTTCGCATCTGGTAGCCTTATGACTCACCGGGTTTAGTGTTTATTTAATATAACAATTTGCATGTGTGCTACGCTGCATTACCCTTACTAACCTTATTGTTATTATTATTATTATTATTATTATTATTATTATTATTATTATTATTATTATTATTATTATTATTATTATTATTATTATTATTATTCATGGGGATGTGCTAAATTCGTAGTAGACCAACATTACCTTCGGAACAGGAAGTAATCAAGTTTAAGTTAGGGAAGGGTAGCTCAAATTCCTTGGATGAAGAACCCTTTACCGTTATCTAGACCCCCCCCCCCTCCTTTTTCCTTTGAAGGGTCTACATACAATATTTAACCATTTGTGGCTTTGGCCTCTGACCTGTATATAGTCTTTATCTTTGACCTGTTTAGTCTTAACTGTGCATGCATTCTTGACCTATCGACTGTATGAGGATCATTAAAACTGAATTTCTCTTGGAGACTTGTCAGTCAAGAAACTAAATTATTATCATAGGCATTAAACTTTTAGTGTGTGTACTGTACGTTGAAGAAATGCACACTTCTCGGTGCACATTGAGTAGATATACACTTAAATGTGTATATAGCCATTGAATAGATATACACTTTTAGGTGTATATAGCCATTGAATAGATATACAATTTTAGGTGTATATAGCCACTGAATAGATATACATTTAGTGGCGTATATAACCATAGAAGAGAGAGACTTCTCGGTGTGTATAGCCGTTATGGTGGTATATCCCAAGTAAACAAATATTTCTATAAAGTGGTGTACGATACAATATACAGTTATGGTAAATGACATGTATAAACTATAGAAAGCCCCTTGTTATACAAAATATTTATGGCAGTTATTGTTAAATCATCTAGTGACTATATCGCTATTTATAACCTGTCATCACACTGTTGTATTTACATGACTGCTGTTGACTGCTGTTTGTTCAAGGGGTGATAAGGCTCTTTGTAATTGTTTAAGTGGCGACGATGGTGTTGAAGCAGTGGGAAGCGTGGGGAGGGTTGGGAATGCCAGTTACGACACACACGACACAAGCTTTGTCTAACTAAGCCAGGAATGATTGCCTACCATTAACCAGGCACGGTATGACCTCTACGGGTTTAGCACTGTGGTCGATCCGGAGGTTGGCCTAATAATAATAAGGGAGACAGTTTTTGTATACAGTGGTGTTTGAGACGCCATGGACAGGGTAAGAGAATGCGGGTGGGTTGAAAGAATGAGGAATGACAAGTGGGTGGGTTTGGGGGAAGTAATCAAAGATGTCTGTAGCCATGCCAGCAGGATGGGTGGGAACAGGAACCGGCAAAGCCAGAAACACTTGACCGCCCCCACTCACCCAAACACATATATACATACATATAAATACACCTACACCTCAGTGAGTAGAGGGGAATAGAAAGGTGATGACAGATTGTGTAGTGTGGTGAACTTTAGAACAATACTAGAGAATAACACACACTAAAGTGGCAAAGAGTGGAGAAGGGCAAGAGTAACAGCACATATACTAGTAGCACCACCACCACCACCAGTAACACCACCACCACCACCAGTAACACCAGAAACAGCAGTAGTTCGAAGCAGCAGTAAACTCAGCACCGTCACCACTACTAGTTTCAACAGCATTACAGTCAACAGCAGCAACGTAATGACTAGTAGGAGCAGCAGTAGCAGCCGAACTATGAGCTACAGCAGCAGCAGCAGCAGCAGTAGCAGCAACAGCAACAGCGGCAGCACCACCAGCAACAGGTGTAGTGTAAAGTGTACCCAGTAGGTACAGTCGTGGTCTATAAATACTTGGATTAGCCAGACGTTCCTTCCTTGCTGCCACCACGTTTAGTTGCTGGTGTTATTAAGGCCTTCGCTGCCCCATAGATGTAACCAACACTACCACTACCCTCACAGATTTCACCCAAACCATTATAATATCACCAACACCCGCCACCTACTGTACCCCTCCCCCACACAAAAACACCCCATCCACCCACTCACCACATTATAACATCACTAACACCACACACAAGTAGGTCTCATCAGTAAGCACCTCTTGTCAGTCTGACACTGTCTCCTGTGTGTCACTACCAATTTATCCTCGTAACTTCAGTTTAACCTCCTCCCCTATCTTTCCTCTCCTCTACCTCTACACCCCTGCTCACCAAGCAGGGGTGTAGAGGTGTACATTTACTGCTTGGTGAACAGGGATGTAGAGGTAGGAGAGGGAAAACATAGGGGACGAGGTTAAACTGGAGTTACGAGGATAAATTGGTAGTGACACACAGGAGACTGTGTGATAGTCGACTCTTGTGGGTCCCGTCCAGCAAAAATTGGTTGTTTTAATATATTAGCAACTGTGATCCTGCTCCAGTCATATCCTGTGTAAAGTAGCAGTGAGATAGACACTGGTCGTGCTGCAAGTATTCAAGTATCGGGTGACGGGTGTCTATGCAGTGCTATATAATACACTGTATCTAAAGTTAATTCAAAAACTACCTATTACATCAGCTTTACCTTTCTATCGTTCTCCCACTTTATTCTCGTCTTTCTATACTCGATATCTTGCCTCATCTCAATATTTTCTCTCCTTCAACTTCTTTTAGCCTCCTACAATGTTTCCTCCCTCGCCACCTCCAAGTGTGACGTATATTATTATTGCCAGTGCCAAGAGCTGAGGCTAATATAAAGGAGGCTCCCAAAAGATTGAGACAATACAAAGGTGGAGTTCCAAGAGCTGGAACCTATGCAGAGATGGGACACAGCGACAAGGGGTCACAATTGGAAGTTGAAGACTCAGATGAGTCACAGGGATGTTAGGAACTATTCAGTCACAGAGTGGTCAGGAAGTGGAATAGTTTGGAAAGTGGGGTGCTGGAGGCAGGATCCATGCATAGCTTTAAGAAGAGGTATGATAAAGCTCACGGAGCAGGGAGTGAGTGACCTAGTAGCGACCAATGAAGAGGCGGGGTCAGGAGCTATGAATCGACCAATGCAACCACAATTAGGTGAGTGCGCACGCACGACACACACACACACACACATGTATGTAAACTCACGGAGATTATCAGAAGAGTGGTGGACCACCTAGAAAGGAATGAGCTTATAAACGACAGCCAGCATGGATTCAGAGATGGGAAATTCTGTGTCACACACCTACTGGAGTTCTATGACAAGGTGACAGCAGTAAGACAAGAGAGAGAGGGGTGGGTAGATTGCGTTTTCTTGGACTGTAAAAAGGCTTTTGACACAGTTCCACACAAGAGATTAGTGCAAAAGCTGAAGGACCTGGCAGTTATAACAGGGAAGGCACTACAATGGATTAGAGAATACCTGATGGGAAGGCATCAGCGAGTCATGGTACGTGACGAGGTGTCAGAGTGGACGACTGTGACGAGTGGGGTTCCAGAGGGGTGAGTCCTAGGACTGACCCCTGTAGAACGCGCGCGCGCACATGCGCCACACATACGTGGGGCAGGAGCTGTGACTCGACCCCTGGAACCGCAACTAGGTGAGTACACACAGACAAGATGTTCCAAAGATGGGACACAGAAACAAGGGGTAACAATTGGAAGTTGAAGACTCATATGAGTCAAAGGGATGTTAGGAAGTATTTCTTCAGCCACAGAGTTGTTAGGAAGTGGAATAGTCTGGCAAGTGATGTAGTGGAGGCAGGAACCATACATAGTTTTAAGACGAGGTATGATAAAGCTCATGGAGTAGTGAGAGGGAGGACCCAGTAGCGGTCAGTGAAGAGGCGGGGCCAGGAGCTGAGTCTCGACCCCTGCAACCACAAATAGGTGAGTACACACACCTGGAAAGGAACAAGATTATAAATGACAACCAGCACGGATTCATGGAAGGAAAATCCTGTGTCACAAACCTGGAGTTTTATGACAAGGTAACAGAAGTAAGACACGAGAGAGAGAGGGGTGGGCTGACTGCATTTTCTTGGACTGCAAGAAGGCCTTCAACACAGTTCCTCTCAAGAGATTAGTGCAGAAGCTAGAGGATCAGGCACGTGTAACAGGAAGGGCACTGCAATGGATCAGAGAATACCTGACAGGGAGGCAACGAGTCATGGTACGAGATGAGGTATCACAATGGGCGCCTGTGACGAGCGGGGCTCCACAGGGGTCAGTCCTAGGACCATTGCTGTTTTTGGTACATGTGAATGACATGACGGAAAGGATAGACTCAGAAGTGTCCCTGTTTGCAGATGATGTGAAGTTAATGAGGAGAATTAAATCAGATGAGGATCAGACAGGACTCCAAAGAGACCTGGACAGACTGGACACGTGGTCCAGCAACTGGCTACTCGAATTTAACCCAGCCAAATGCAAAGTCATGAAGATCGGGGAAGGGCAAAGAAGACCGCAGACAGAGTATAGGCTAGGTGGCCAGAGACTGCAAACCTCACTCAAGGAGAAAGATCCTGGGGTGAGTATAATACCGAGCACGCTCCGGAAGCACACATCAACCAGATAACTGCTGCAGCATATGGGCCCTTGCAAACCTGAGAATAACGTTCCGATACCTCAGTAAGGAATCGTTCAAGGCACTGTACACCGTGTACGTCAGGCCCATACTGGAGTATGCAGCACCAGTTTGGAACCCACACCTGGTCAAGCACGTCAAAGGTTTTCAACAAGGTTAGTTCTAGAGCTAAGGGGAATGTCCTACGAAGAAAGGTTAAGGGAAATAGGCCTGACGACACTGGAGGACAGGAGGGTTAGGGGATACGTGATAACGACATACAAAATTTTGCTAGGAATAGATAATGTGGACAGAGACAGGATGTTCCGGAGATGGGACACAGAAACAAGGGGTCACAATTGAAAGTTGAAGACTCATCTGAGTCAAAGGGATGTTAGGAAGTACTTCTTCAGTCACAGAGTTGTCAGGAAGTGGAATAGTCTGGCAAGTGAGGTAGTGGAGACAGGAACCATACATAGCTTTAAGACGAGGTATGATAAAGCTCATGGAGCGGGAAGAGCGGGGCCAGGAGCTGTGAATCGACCCCTGCAACCACAACTAGGTGAGTACACACACACACGCACAGCTAAGGGATATGTCCTACGAGGAGAGGTTAAGAGAAATCGACCTGACGACACTGGAGGACAGGAGAGACAGGGGGGATACAACAATGCAAAATACTGAGAGGAATTGACAAGGTGGACAGAGACAGGATGTTCCAGAGATGGGACACAGCAACAAGGGGTCACAGTTGGAAGTTGAAGACTCGGATGAGTCACAGGGATGTTAGGAAGTATTTCTTCAGTCACAGAGTTGTCGGGAAGTGGTATAGTCTGGTAAGTGATGTAGTGGAGGCAGGATCCATACATAGCTTTATGAAGAGGTATGATAAAGCTCATGGAGCGGGAAGAGCGGGGCCAGGAGCTGTGAATCGACCCCTGCAACCACAACTAGGTGAGTACACACACAGGGGTGGGTAGATTGCTTTTTCTTGGGCTGTAAGAAGACTTTTGTCACAGTCCCACCCAAGTGATTAGTGCAAAAGCTGGAGGACCAGCCAGAAATAGCAGGGAAGGCGCAGCAATAGATCGGAGAATACCTGACGGGAAGGCATCAGGGAGTCATGGTATGTGACGAGGTGTTAGAGTGGACGGTTGTGACGAGCGGGTTCCACGGGTCAGTCCTAGGACCGGTGCTGTTTCTGGTATATGTGAATGACATGACGTTTGGAATAGACTCAGAAGTGTTCCCTGTTTGCAGACGATTTGAAGTTAATGAGGAGAATTCAATCGGAGAAGGACCAGGCAGGACTACAAAGGGATCTGGACGGGCTGTAGGCCTGGTCCAGCAACTGGCTCGTTTAGTTCAACCCCACCAAGTACAAAGTCATGAAGATTGGGGAAGGGCAAAGAAGACCGCAGACAGAGTACAATCTTGGGAGCCAAACACTACAAACCTCACTCGGGAAAAGGATCTTGGGGCGAGTATAATACCAAGCACATCTGAGGCGCACATCAACCAAATTGCTGCAGCATATGGATGACTAACAAACCTAAGAATAGCATTCCGACATCTCAGTAAGAATCGTTCAGGACTCTGTACATCAGGCCCATATTGGAGTATGCAGCACCAGTTTGGAATCCACACCTGGCCAAGCACGTTAGAAATTAGAGAAAGTGCAAAGGTTTGCAACGAGACTAGTCCCGGAGCTGAGGGGCATGTCCTACTAGGAGAGGTTAAGGGAAATTGACCCGAGAACACTGGAGGATAGGAGGGATATATAAAATACTGAGAGGAATCGACAAGTGGACAGATATGATGTTCCAGAGACGAGACACAGTAACAAGGGGTCACAATTGGAAGTTGAAGACTTAGATAAGTCACAGGGATGTTAAGAAGTATTTCCTCAGTCATAGAGTTGTCAGGAAGTGGAATAGTCTGGAAAGTGATATAGTGGAGGCAGGATCCATGCATAGCTTTAAAAAGAGGTATGATAAAGCTCACGGAGCAGGGAGAGAGTAACCTAGTAGCGACTAGTGAAGAGGCGGGGCCAGGAGCTATAATACGACCCCTGCAACCACAATTAGGCGAGTACGTGCATTCGTACGTACGTACTTGCGTTCTCTCACACTCAGTGTCTTCCCTGAGCTCCTTGTCGCCAGGTACCGCGTCCTCCTCGCTGTTTGTGTTGTGGTGAGTGTTAATACATGCCACTTTATATTGTGCTGTGATACATATAAGAAATATATCGATGGGGCTTGTCAAGTTTCATTATAATACAAGACAGGCCGTGTAGCCTATGGGTATTGCGACGGGTGACAGAACAGCAGCTGTATCACAAGTATGTAGAAACTTGATGAAGAATTAGACAAGTGCAACATCTGGGTATCTTTATTTGTAGACGTTTCGCCAACTAGTGGCTTTATCAGTACAATACAAGGATATAATCTGAAGAATGTAGAACTATATACAAAAGTTAGGTAACAGCCTGTAGCCTATGGGGAGAGCACGTGCTTTAAGAACGAGCTTTCCAAGATGTGAACTTAGAACTGAATTAACAAGCACATCTGATGATGTTGTAGCGTTTCGCCAACTAGGGCTTTATCAGGTAAAACATTGAAGTTCGGTGTAGCACATATACAAAAGGGGTGTCTGAAGGAATGTCTTTAGGACAAAAGGTTAACTGATTACCTCATTTTGTATATAATTCTACGTTCTTCAGATTATGTCCTTGTATTGATAAAGCCACTAGTTGGTGAAACGTCTACAAATAAAGATACGCAGATGTTGCACTTGTCTAATTCTTCATCTTGTAGGGATTGTATACCATTTATGTACATGTAGAAACAGCCATAGAGGTTGATGACACCTGAATTCATTACCTTTGTATCTTGCTCAGCTATCAAAACTTTGGGGTCCAGTCCCTCGACCCATTATGTACCTCTGTAATCTTTTGACTACCGCCCACAGGATGGGTAAGGGGTGCATAATAAAGATATTAAACTAACTAAGGTTAATGACATCGCTTCCTTCCTGTCTAATTCCATAGTAGCGTGTTGCTTCACCTGTGACTACGGTTGCACATTCAAAATATGGTTATGATTACGTATGATGCTACATTCAAAATTTGGTTATTTTGGTATACACGTTACATTTAAAATGTGGATATTTTTGTCGTAGACTCTACATTCAGAATTAGATGTGGCCGAATACCAGGAAGACGGCATACATGATGTAATCTGTAATAGTGTGTGTGTGTTTTTAAATATAATGTAGCAGGGTTGTCATTATGAGATTGGTTTTACATAGTGTAGAGTTTGTTTTAAATACTGCACAAGGATGGTAGACACCAGGAGACCCAGCGGTCCATAGTCTGGTAATGAAAGTTCTTAGTCCAGAAGTACTGTAACTGCCTCGAACGCTGCTAAAGAGGACTCCAGTTGAGGGTTGAAATATATAGATCAACTTTTATTTTCTCTCTATATCCATGTGGGTTATTGCATAGAGCCTGTAATTCTGTTTAGTGATTTGAGTCTAGGATAGTTTATACCAGAATGCTCATAATTTGACTTCTCGGAAAACCTTTAATAATAATAATTTTAACATGTTCAATGTTGGTTTAACTGTGAATTAATTATTAAAAATCTAGAATGATGCAGCCCATCTCTGGGCACTAACTGGCCCTTCAAAGAGGACGGAGTGTTGCTTTGATGAGGGTGTGCTTTAGCGCTTCTTTGGATTATAATAATAATAATAATAATTTGATGAGGGTGAAGAACTGAATCTTCCTTACCTTCCTGGAATCAAATATAATTGCTTCTCGGTATCTAGCGCAGTATGGCATACACGTCTAATGACTCACATTAATACTAAAATAGGCACGAGGGGTTTTTACACTAGCAAATATGGCGGCCGGACAGTTTCATTACAAATTTGACGTGATTAAATTGCCATTTCACTAATACATGGAGCATGCTTAGACAGGTAGTGGGTTTCATTAGGAGGCCAAGCTTTTTCAAGTCAAGAAACTGATAATGACAATTGTATACTGGATTGTACTTATTTCTATAAGTACAATCCGGTATACAATTGACAAGACTAATTGACATATATAAACTATACAGAAAGCCGTGAGTTATGCTGAGCATTTCGGGCAGCTTTAAAAATAACTTTAACCACTGAACAATTATTTAATTAGGTCAGTTTACTAGGAATCTTTGGTTTGCAAGCTTTGATTTTTTATATGGCAATATGGTTTATGAGTTGTCACTTTAAATTGGTGTGTAACAGTTTGGTTAGTTACCATTTTGTCCTAGGCACATGTCGATTAGACACTAGGCCTGTTGTATGTATGTGTGTGTGTGTGTGTGTAACGAAACGCCCTCCGTGCGTGAAGCAAGAGCGCTAGCCACCATGCCATCGGGGCGTACAACATTTGCAGTGGTGGATACCTAAGTAGAACATATTTTTGGTTATTATGTGTTTTAATTTATTGGTGATAGGGAGAACATCAGTGTGCATGTTAATATGTTTAGAATCAACAGGGTTGCGTCGATTCATAGCTCCTGGCCCCGCCTCTTCACTGATTGCTACTAGGTCCTCTCCCTGCTCCATGAGCTTTATCAAACCTCGTCTTAAAACTATGTATGGTTCCTGCCTCCACTACGTCACTTGCTAGACTATTCAACTTCCTGACAACTCTATGACTGAATAAATACTTCCTAACATCCCTTTGGCTCATAGGAGTCTTCAACTTCCAATTGTGACCCCTTCTTTCTGTGTCCCATCTCTGGAACATCCTGTCTCTGTCCACCTTATCTGTTCCTCGCAGTATTTTATATGTCGTTATCATGTCTCCCCTAACCCTCCTGTATTCCAGTGTCATCAGGCCAATTTTCCTTAACCTTTCTTCGTAGGACAATCCCTTTAGCTCTAGAACTAACCTTGTTGCAAACCTTTGCACTTTCTCTAGTTTCTTGACGTGCTTGACCAGGTGTGGGTTCCAAACTGGTGCTGCATACTCCACTATGGGCCTGACGTATATGGTGTACAAAGTCTTGAACGATTCCTTAGTGAGGTATCGGAACGCTATTCTTAGGTTTGCCAGCCGCCCGTATGCTGCAGCAGTTATCTGATTGATGTGTTCCTCAGGAGATGTGCTCGGTATTTTACTCACCCCAAGATCTTTTTCCTTGAGTGAGGTTTGCAGTCTTTGGCCACCTAGCCTATACTCTGTCTGCGATCTTCTTTGCCCTTCCCCGATCTTCATGACTTTGCATTTGGCAGGGTTAAATTCAAGGAGCCAGTTACTGGACCAGGCTTGTAGCCTGTCCAGGTCTCTTTGTAGTCCTGCCTGATCCTCGACTGATTTAATTCTTCTCATTAACTTCACATCATCTGCAAACAGGGACACTTCTGATTCTATCCCTTCCGTTATGTCATTCACATGTACCAAAAACAGCAAAGGTCCTAGGACTGACCCCTGTGGAACCCCGCTCGTCACAGGCACCCACTTCTGATACCTCGTCACGTACCATGACTCGTTGTTGCCTCCCTGTCAGATATTCTTAGTTACCATTTTGTCCTAGGCACATGTGGATCAGACACTAGGCCTGTTATATATGCATGCGTGTATGTACTCGCCTAATAAATGTCTGTGTGCCTTGCGCCATTGTAGGTTTGTCACTGATTTCTCAGTTTTACTTCACTGGTTCTCACTGAGTGAGAGCAATTAGGTCCTTTGAGGGAGTTCGAGTCTCAGACATTGTAGCATTGTTAGTTACCATTTTGTCCTAGTCACATGTCGATTAGACACTAGGCCTGTTGCATATGTGTGTGTGTGTGTGTGTGTGTGTGTGTACTCACCTAGTTGTGGTTGCAGGGGTCGAGTCATAGCTCCTGGCCCCGCCTCTTCACTGGCCGTTACTGGGTCACTCGCCCTGCGCCATGAGCTTTACCATACCTCTTCTTAAAGCTATGAATGGATCCTGCCTCTACTACATCGCTTCCCAAACAATTCCACTTCCCGACCACTCTGTGACTGAAGAAATACTTCCAAACATCTCTGTGATTCATCTGAGTCTTCAACTTCCAACTGTGTCCCCTTGTTGCTGTGTCCCATCTCTGGAACATTCTGTCTCTGTCCACCTTGTCAATTCCTTTCAGTATCTTATATGTCGTTATCATGTCCCTCATATCTCTCTTGTCCTCCAGTGTCATCAGGTCGATTTCCCTTAACCTCTCCTCATAGGACATACCCCTTAGCTCCGGGACTAGGCTTGTTGCAAACCTTTGCACTTTCTCTAGTTTCTTTACGTGCTTGGCTAGGCGTGGGTTCCAAACTGGTGCTGCATACTCCAATATGGGCCTAACGTACACAGTGTACAGGGTCCTGAACGATTCCTTATTAAGATGTCGGAATGCTGTTCTTAGGTTTGACAGGCGCCCGTATGCTGCAGCAGTTATTTAGTTGATGTGCGCCTCAGATGTGCCTGGTGTTATACTCACCCCAAGATATTTTTCCTTGTGTGAGGTTTGTAGTCTCTGGCCCCCTAGACTGTACTCAGTCTGCGGTCTTTGTCCTTCCCCAATCTTCATGACTTTGGCCTTGGTGGGGTTGAACTCCAGGAGCCAATTGCTGGACCAGGCTTGCAGCCTGTCCAGATCCCTTTGTAGTTCTGCCTGGTCCTCGTCCGATTGAATTCTCCTCATCAACTTCACATCATCTGCAAACAGGGACACTTCGGAGTCTATTCCTTCCGCCATGTCGTTCACAAATACCAGAAGCAGCACCGGTCCTAACACTGACCCCTGTGGAACCCCACTCGTCACAAGCGCCCACTCTGACACCTCGCCATGTACCATGACTCGCTGCTGTCTTCCTGACAGGTATTCCCTGATCCATTGGAGTGCCTTCCCTGTTATCCCTGCCTGGTCCTCCAGCTTTTGCACTAATCTCTTGTGTGGAGCTGTCAAACGCCATCTTACAGTCCAAGAAAATGCAATCTACCCACCCCTCTCTCTCTTGTCTTACTACTGTCACCCTGTCATAGAACTCCAGTAGATTTGTGACACAGGATTTCCCGTCGCTGAAACCGTGTTGGCTGTGTGTGTGTGTGTGTGTGTGTGTGTGTTGTATGTATGTATGTATGTATGTATGTAGTCATCTAATTTTGTGGTTGCTTGTATGCGCGTGCGTGCGTGCGTGTCCGAGAGAGAGTGACCGAGTAGGTAATATTTAACAAACCACATTGAAGAGCATAGCGAAGGTTCTTATCTGTGTATAAGGGCAGGAAGTTGATTAATACGAAAATCAGTATTAATTAGCATGCGAGCTTTGATATTCTTAGAACTTAACGTATTGTGTCCTAAGCATATTTCAAGTGTAAAAATTTTGATTGCAATCAATTCTAGCCTTGTTCAATATAGTTCATATTAGTCTAATTTGAACTAATACAGTAATATACAGATTCAGAGGATAGATGTTGTATTTAGTAATTACATAGTTCAACATTCTCACTCAAAGTATATGCTAAAATGTTATAATGTTTGCGTAATTAGCTTAGCATAGTATTTATGACCTTGAGAGGCAGGTAAAATGAAGATTTACTTGAGCATAGTGGCACAGTAGCTGTCTTGAGCGTGGTGCTGATGGTGGCAGGAGACACCAGAGGCCAGGCGACTGGCCGAGTGTCAAGTATTCAAGATATTGGTGTGTGTTGTGTGTGTGTGTGTGTGTGTACTCACCTATTTGTGGTTGCAGGGGTCGAGACTCAGCTCCTGGCCCCGCCTCTTCACTGATCGCTACTAGGTCCTCTCTCTCCCTGCTCCGGGAGCTTTATTATACCTCGTCTTGAAGCTATCTACCTGGAGTCTACCTGGAGAGAATTCCAGGGGTCAACGCCCGCGCGGCGGTCTGTGACCAGGCCTCCTGTTGGACCAGGGCCTGATCAACCAGGCTGTTACTGCTGGCCGCACGCACTCCAACGTACGAACCACAGCCCGGCTGATCAGGTACCGATTTGAGATGCCTGTCCAGTGCCTGCTTGAAGACAGCCAGGGGTTTGTTGGTAATCCCCCTGATGTATGCTGGGAGGCAGTTGAACAATCTTGGGCCCCTCACACTTATTGTGTTGTCCCTCAACGTGCTAGTGGCACCCCTGCTCTTCATTGGGGGATGTTACATCGCCTGCCGAGTCTTTTGCTTTCGTAGGGAGTGATTTTTGTGTGCAAGTTTGGTACTAAGCTCTCGAGAATTTTCCATGTGTATATAATAATGTATCTCTCCCGCCTGCGTTCTAGAGAGTACAGGTTTAGGAACTTCAAGCGTTCCCAGTAGTTGAGGTGGTTTATCGCACTTATGCGTGCGGTGAAGGTTCTCTGCACATTTTCAAGGTCAGCAATTTCACCCGCCTTGAAAAGTGTAGTTAGTGTGCAGCAATATTCCAGCCTAGATAGAACAAGCGATCCACTGCCTCACTTGCCAGACTATTCCACTTCCTGACAACTCTGTGACTGAAGAAATACTTCCTAACATCCCTTTGACTCATCTGAGTTTTCAACTTCCAATTGTGACACCTTGTTTCTGTGTCCCATCTCTGGAACATCCTGTCCCTGTCCACCTTATCTATTGCTCGCAGTATTTTGTATGTCGTTATCATGTCTTCCCTAACCCTCCTGTCATCCAGTGTTGTCAGGCCTATTTCCCTTAACCTTTCTTCGTAGGACATTCCCCTTAGCTCTGGAACTAGCCTTGTTGCAAACCTTTGCACTTTCTCTAATTTCTTGACGTGCTTGACCAGGTGTGGGTTCCAAACTGGTGCTGCATACTCCAGTATGGGCCTGACGTACACGGTGTACAGTGTATTGAACGATTCCTTACTGAGGTATCAGAACGCTATTCTCAGGTTTGTCAGGTTCCCATATGCTGCAGCAGTTATCTGGTTGATGTGTGCTTCCGGAGACGTGCTCGATATTATACTCACCCCAAGATCTTTCTCCTTGAGTGAGGTTTGCAGTCTTTGGCCACCTAGCCTATACTCAGTCTGCTGTCTTCTTTGCCCTTCCTCGATCTTCATGACTTTGCATTTGGCGGGGTTAAATTCGAGTAGCCAGTTGCTGGACCATGTCTCCAGCCTGTCCAGGTCGCTTTGTAGTTCTGCCTGATCCTCATCTGATTTGATTCTTCCCATTAACTTCACATCGTCTGCAAACAGAGACACTTCTGAGTCTATCCCTACCGTCATGTCAATCATATATACCAAGAACAGCACTGGTCCTTGGACTGACCCCTGTGGAACCCCGCTTGTCACAGTCGCCCATTGTGATACCTCATCTCGTACCATGACTCGTTGTTGCCTCCTTGTCAGGTATTCTCTGATCCATTGCAGTGCCCTTCCTGTTATACGTGCCTGATCCTCTAGCTTCTGCACTAGTCTCATGTGGGGAACTGTGTCGAAGGCCTACTTGCAGTCTAAGAAAATGTAGTCAAAAAACCCTCTCTCTTGTGTCTTCTGTTACTTTGTCGTAAAACTCCAGAAGGTTTGTGACAAAGGATTTGCCTTCCCTGAATACGTGCTGGTTGTCGTTTATATTCTTGTTCCGTTCCAGGTGCTCTACCACTCTCCTCCTGATAATCTCCATGACTTTGCATATTATACACGTCTGTGACACTGGTCTATAGTTTAGTGCCTCGTTTCTGTCGTGTGTGTGTGTGTCTGTGTCTTTGTCCCTTTCTCTCTCTCTCTCTCTTTCTTAAAGCTCTTTATTGTTATGAGACATGCAAATAGGAAATAGGATGAAGTTGGAGCCAACTTTGGGCCAGAAATTTCATTTGGTCAGCTGACTTTATTTCGTTGATTCGTTATGCTGTACGAACATTTTGCAGACTCGAGTCATCCTAGGAATAAATGATCTCAGATGAAGTGATGTTCTTGAGAAGCGTACAGTCAGAGTGTAGTTGTTGCTTGCTGCCCGTCTTGTGTAGCAGCTCACTTCTCACTGTCCTCATAGTGGAGCGAATCTTGGTACTTTTACAATATTGGCCGGGTCCAGACGAGAGACGAGCCGTCTTGCTCTGTTCTCTATTGTGTAGAAGTCGCAGTTTAGATAGGGGACAGGCAATCTAAGAAAGTTTAGCATACTCAGAGCGTGAGCACACTTGTGCCTGGTACAGAATCTTTCAACCTCTATTGTCGAGCAGGTGCGAGGTACGTCTAAGTGCTGTAAGATTATTGGTCGCTTTGCAAGCATTTACAACATGGTTCTTCATAGTCACTTTGGAGTCAAATTTCACCCCAAGAATATCAACTTCATCCCCGGGTACCAACACTCTCCCATTCATTCTTACCACTGCTCCAACATTACTATTGTTGTTTCGTAAAGACTATCATCGTTTGTTTTCTCAGGAGCAAATGTGACCTGCCGTCATTTTCCCCAGGCCGATATAGCTGTAAGCTATATCACACACACTCCTCTATGGTTACTACTGTACCATTATTGCACAGAGCCATCATGCTACTCATTGTTGGGACCAAGTCTATACCCATTCATTAAATCAATGGTATAATGAGGTAAAATTGATGAATAAGACACCTGTACAACACCTGAGTATCTTTAGTGAGAGACTTTTCACCTGCTCAGCAAGTTTTATAAATTTAATACAGAGGCATGAGGATGGAGCCACTGGAAGAAGTGGAGCAGTGCTGTATGACCCTGGTAGGTTTAGCGCTTCCTTTTGATTATTATAATAATGGAAGAAGTGGAGATGTGTAGCAGTTGAAGGCATAGTTATGTGGGCAGGGCCCACTGTGAAAATAGGTCAGTCCCATAAGGTGGGCCAGTGATTTAGCAGTATTTCATGGTGTTACTATGTCAGATAAGTATCATTAGATGAATAGTATAATATCGACAGCTTGGTGGATGACAATGTGCATCACCTGGGTATCTTCACTGAGACTTTCGCCTGCTGCTAATCTTGTGAATTTTAATTACTTCTCAGCTTACCTATGGGTTCCCCATTCTGTGCCCACCTGGCAGACTTCTTTATGGAATATCTTTAAGGGAAATTTTTCCTCTGTTATCCTTTCTTCTGTTATTTGACTTCACACGTGTACGACATATTCATCATTACTTATTACTCCAAGAAGATTTGATGTCTCTACTCTAATGCAAGCTTAACCATGTTAAACCTTTTATTCAGTTTGGTAGCAACCTTCGTTTCCATGTTTATCCATTACTGCCTCTACTGCAGTCAAAGACATCACTCAATCAATTTCAAACTCAATCAATTCTCCAATATTATGTACATAGTCTATAAGCCATTAGATTAAGCTACCCCTAATGCCATGGCATGTCAGTGGCTCTCCTTGCACTTCTATGTAAAATTGCGAAGAAATAAAATTTGTTTGTTTTGTTTGTTTAGACATAAGCACCAGTAACATCGGTCAACTACTGCACAAATATATACACGCCTCTGCACCAGTTGTGACAAAATCTGTGTAAGATATATCTCAGAACAACATGACAGCAGAATGGATTTACCAGTGCCTGCATAATACACGGTAATTACCATCGCTTCGTAGATTGGAAAGGCTCACTGCTTGTTGCCAAACATGACACCCAGAATCTGCACTCATCTGTATCTACATTTTCGAGCAGAACAATAGTTTCTGTAACTGATGTACCTCTGTCAGAAAACTTCTTAAACGCTTGGATTTAACCCTTTCACTGTCAGAACCCTCTTCCCCAAATAGAAAGCCCCTTCCGTATAACCATTAATATATATATGTATATATATATATATATATATATATATATATATATATATTATATATTATATATATTATATATATTATATATATTATATATATTATATATTATATATATTATATATATTATATATTATATATATTATATATTATATATATATATATTATATATATATTAATAATAATAATAATATTTTTATTTGGACATGATACAAAGAATTACATTTGGTTATTGAGATTACATGAGTGTACATGCAAATATATATTATATATATATATATATATATATATATATATATATATATTATATATATTATATATATATATATATATATTATATATATATATATATATATATATATATATATATATATATATATATATATATATATATATATATATATATATATAAGGGAGGTACCTCCTCTAGAACTTTACTGGGGACCCTCATCCTCAGAGAAGACAATAAACGTACTCAGGGAGAACTCGAGGTTCTTCCCGGAGCTGTTAGAATATTTTCTTCTCTTACCACTCCCTATATATATATGAGTGCTTTATTAATAGACAGAATACATTGACAGAAAATACAAACATGAACATGAATACATTGGTACAATATATCAAAGATTATGAATCTCCTCCAGCTCCTCCGAAGCCGGACGCGAGCCCAGTATGCAGTACACATTTTCCCTCTGGATGGCCACGTTGAGGTGCTGGAACATGAAAGTGGCTGCCCTTGGGTTCCTGGTAGTCTTGAGTCTGGAACCCAGTTCTTTAAGGAAACGCGTTGCATTTTTTCCCCATGATCCCAAGGTCTCTGATCCTACTGGGACAAATTGATACTGTTGACTTATGTCCCTGTACTTGCCAATCTTGTACTCCTCCCTGTGGTCAGCAGCTCCTCCCTGTCGCCCGACACTGTGATGATAATAATAATAATAATAATAATAATATCTTTATTTTACTACAAGTACATGTACATGATATACAGGCCTAGCTGACATCAGTGACATACGTACTACTATATAGAAAGTCCCTTGTTATGCTGAGCATTTCGGGCAGATTAGGTCAGTGTCCTAGGATGCGACTCACACCAGTCGACTAACACCCAGGTACCCATTTTACTGATGGGGAACATAGACAACAGGTGTAAAGAAACACGCCCAATGTTTCTGCCCTGGCTGGGAATCGAACCCAGGCCCTCGCCGTGTGAAGCGAGAGCTTTAGCCACCAGACCACCAGCCAGTGTCGACACACAGATATAGTCCCATGCTAAGAGCTTGCCATTCTTCCAAGGATAGATTCTGATCCCATCGGGGCGGTTTGCTGGGTTGTGGGTATTGTTGGCTGCTAGTGATCGGGGCTCTCTCTCGGCTGGGCATCCAGCTGAAGCAAGGGTTCTCTTTATGATGTCATTGACTTCATTGTGTCTTGCATCAAGGAAAAGATGCTTGCCAACATGCTTAGGGCTGTAACATCACACAGGGAGACTGCCCGTCTCCTGGCTGTGAGTGCACATCACTCTGGGGACTTCCTCCAAACAGTTCCCATTTCGGCAATGGGAACACGCCTCGACCCTCCGTATTGCAGTGGCTCTGCGCCTTGCTGCCCCTTGGTTTTGGAACAGTTTAGACCATGTAGACCATATTGGTCGGCTTGCGCATCGCCGCAAATACACGTATATTCCGTGTGAATTGGGGCAGCAAGACGCAGAGCCACTGCAATATGGAGGGTCTTAGAGTCGGGCGTGTTCCCAGTGCCGAAATGGGAACTGTTTGGAGGAAGTCCCCAGAGTGATGTGCACTGACAGCCAGGAGACGGGCAGTCTCCTGTGTGATGTTACAGCCCTAGCATGGGCAAACTTTTCAGTGATGGGCCATCCCAACTTGACTGTTTGTAGGCCAGTTCTGCACTAGGTTTTGATGCTGGAGCAGCAAGAGTCTCCCATTCAGTGATGGCAATGGCATAGCTAGTGAAGAGGCTTTTGGTCTGAGGTCTTCTTCCTCCGACTGAACTTAATTACCCCACTCCCCCCTTCCCTACCCCATCCCTCCTTTCCCTTCCCTGTCCTTTCTGCATAATTCCCTCTCCTTCCATTCCTGCTTTTGGCCTTTGGGGATTTCCTCTGAGATTCTAGCCCCTAGGTTGGGGAAAGGGTTTTCATCATCCATCCCATCCCGTTAAGGTTCGTGGTGGTGGTGTTTGCCGTGGAATCTGGATCATCTGGAGCTCCAGGGATGGGGGGGGGGTGGCAAAGGGTGTCCTTTGGATGACGGGTGTATCTCTGGAGGCTGTCTGTCAGTTCTGGGAGGTAGTGGCCGATGAAGATATGCCTTGTGGCGAATTTCCGGCCACTCGCTTTTTTGTCCGCCGAGGTGGCTCAGTGGATGTGAGGTTGCTGTACTGGATTACTGGTTTACTTCCATGAAGGGTAGGGTAGGGCATGGGTTCCACATAGCATTTACACTGCTGGCTGCACTGAGGGCCCTCCTGGACATGAAGGGGGATATACAATCCCTTTCATTCCTCCTGGGAGTTATCCTTCTACATCCCCCCTTTTTAAATAAATAAATAAATAAAAAAAGGGAAAATTATCATGGAGACCCATACCCATCACTTTCCTCTTCCTGGACCCTTTCCAGCAGCACCCCTTACAGACCCTTGCATGCCTTCGGACCATTCTTCAGACTTCTCTTCCAACCCAGTACCTTCTCCGGGTAATGTTCTGTTACCTTCTCTGGTACCGATGTTTCGACCAACCCTTTAGACCTCTTCACGGCTTTGACTATGATCCCAGCTTCTCTACATACTGTGCATCGATTTTTGGATCATACACACAACTCGGGACGGTCCACCTGTAACCTTCCGTCCAAACGACCTCGACCTCTCACCGATGAACCTACCTCAGTTAACTCTCACGGTTCTATGAAATGTTCATCTAAGCAATTCCTCCCTTTATGCTCTATGTTTCAAAGTCCTCCTTGGACAAAGCTGTTTAACCTCCAATCAACTTCTACTACTGACCATCTTTCCGACCATGTTGGGCAGAACATTTCCTTCCACATTCTTAAGAGTGGCACACACACTGTCACTGTCAATTACTCCAATATGGAAAACGTGAGGAAATTAAAATCTCATCGGAGTATAAAACAAATTCCAACCACACAATAGAGCGAAAAACTAATGTCAAAGACCTGGGACTGTCATGTCAAAGGAACTCACCTTCAAGGACCATAACACTGTAGCAATCGCATCTGCTAGAAAAATGACAGGATGGATAATGAGAACCTTCAAAACCAGGGATGCCAAGCCCATGTTGACACTTTTCAGGTCGCTTGTTCTATCTAGGCTGGAATATAAGAACATAAGAACATAAGAAAGGAGGAACACTGCAGCAGGCCTGTTGGCCCATACTAGGCAGGTCCTTCACATTCCATCCCACTAACAGAATATTTGTTCATAAGAACAGCACCTTTCAAGGCAGGTTAAATTGCTGACCTAGAAAATGTGCAGAGAACCTTCACGGCACGCATAACTGCAATAAACCACCTCAATTACTGGGAACGCTTGAAGTTCCTAAACCTGTACTCCCTAGAACGCAGGCGGGAGAGATATATGATTACATACACTTGGAAAATTCTAGAGGGATTAGTACCAAACTTGCACACGAGAGTCACTCCCTACGAAAGCAAAAGCCTCGGCAGACGATGTAACATCCCCCCAATGAAAAGCAGGGGTGCCACTAGCACGTTGAGAGACAACACAATAAGTTTCAGGGGCCCAAGACTGTTCAATTGCCTCCCAGCATACATAAGGGGAATTACCAATAAACCCCTAGCTGTCTTGAAGCAGGCACTGGACAGGCACCTAAAATCGGTGCCTGACCAGCCAGGCTGTGGTTCGTACATTGGACTGCGTGCGGCCAGCAGTAACAGCCTGGTTGATCAGGCTCTGATCCAACATGAGGCCTGGTCACAGACCGGGCCGCAGGGGCATTGACCCCTGGAACTCTCTCCAGGTAAACTCCAGGTGCAAAATGAAGACCAGGCACATAATCTTTCACTTCTTGATGTTCACAAAACTCCAGTTATGATTTGCAAGCACATTTCCTTGATTCTTGCTGTGGATCTGTTGTCCTTCCACATACGATTGTAGAACGCGACTTTCTCACGTGCAATGAAGACATTCTGGAGCAACTCAAGTTCCATAATCTCTCGATCATTAAAGTTGGCACTTACATACTCCCTGCCCACGGGCTAACTTTTGTTACAGCCGTGAACTGTTACCATCTGTTTACATAGCGAGAAAACGACTACACGTGCAGGTGGTGATCCCTATCCTGCAACAATGTAGAAAATTCTGATGTTTCGGTCACGCGGCAAAATATTGCAGGTCAGTGGCAGAATGCCCTGTCTGTGGTACAACTGACCATAGCAGTCGATCCTGCAATCACCCTCCCTCTTGCCTTAACTGCAAAGAGGCACACCCTGCCTATTATTGACATTGCCTGATTTTCTTGAGAAAGAGAGATCTGTTGTCTTAATGAGAAAGAGGGTTTCTCTTATGCCATGGCAGTCTCCCATCTCCAAGGGAGACTCCCACGGCTCTCTTATTCCAGGGTCACTAGATGGCCCCAGACCTCGTGGTACTTAGCTTCCACAATTGCCTCTGTGTCCCTTACTTTTGCAGTCAGCTCTATGTCCAACCCTTTTACAGTCCTGGGCTTTGAGGTTCCAACCTCATCATTTCTTGCTGTCCCTACTTCTTCACCTTCCCACTCACATGTTTCAATGTCTACTCGCCCCCTCTAATCTAAATTGATGCCACATATCCCTTCTTTTTCAAAGTTTACATCTTCATTTACATCCAAATTTCCTTAAGCTCCCAAACCACATGACATTCCCAAAGTGCTTATCTCCCTATCTCTGAGTCTAGACCTTTACCTCGATATGGAGGTTC
The DNA here is from genome assembly GCA_009830355.1 of Cherax destructor. Classification (NCBI taxonomy): domain Eukaryota; kingdom Metazoa; phylum Arthropoda; class Malacostraca; order Decapoda; family Parastacidae; genus Cherax; species Cherax destructor. The sequence goes on along the minus strand of WNWK01017446.1, from coordinate 2,867 downwards.
ATCCACCCTCCACATACAGTTGCTCTCTTGCTCTGTCCCTCTGGAAATTTGTTTGTCAAGTCACCTCTACCCCTTCTTTGGTGTCTTCCATTGCCTCTAAACTTTTTACCCAAACTACATTTTCTCCCTCCACTGCCAAGCTGTCTCCAACCTCTCTGTCATCTGAGACTCTTGAAGCCACCTTCCCAGTGGTAAGAGTCGTGCCTCTTACCACTGGGGTCCGGGGTTCGAGACCCGGACTAACTAAAAAGAAAAAAAAAAATTCTTCTAAACTGTAGCCCTGTGGAGAGAGACGCGACTCTCACCACTGGGGTCCGGGGTTCGAGACCCGGACGAACTACTAAAAAAAAAAAAAAAATTACATTCATCAGATATTTTTCCGATGGGACTTTTAATGAAAGTTGAAAGTGCACTTCTTGTGCTCCATGGTATACCACATTCTTGGGTCCTTGTCCTTACTTCACTGCCTTACACTGCAGCCCACATCTACTTGGACAGGTGTTATACAGTCCGTTCTTTATATCTTTCTCCTCTGCCATTATCTGTTTTGGATGTGGCATCTCTGATTTCTTCCCTACCTCCTCCTCTTATTAGGAGATATTAATGCTCATCATTTCCTCGGGAGGGGGTCTCACGTGACACTCATAGTGATCAGTTAGAGGCTCTTCTCACTTCTCTTCCCCTCCATGTTTTAAATACGGGTATGTACTCCCACTCATTTTGACCCTCGCACTGAAACTCTCTCTTGCATAGATCTCTCAATTTGCTCCTCCTCAACTGCACTCAACTTTATCTGGCCAGTGCTCCCTGATTTACATGACAGCGATCATTTTCCTGTCTTCTCATCCCTATTCTCGACCTCCTTGTAGCCCACGCTGGCGAATTGGGTCATTTACTGGTGTCAGACTGTTTTTAGTGAAGAACCTTCTCCTTTGTCCTCAACTGCTGAGCTATTATAGGTACTCCTCACTTAATGACCGAGTTCCATTCCTAAGAGTACGTCAGTAAGCGAATTGGTCATTAGGAGAGGAGCCGCCCCTTACTGACATTTCAAGCATACTGTACTGGAAGTGGGTTTGTGTCAACCATCTTTAGATATTGTTTTAATGTCACCTTTGCACCATTTATAACATTTTTAGTATATTAAAAATAGAACTAGGCATTAAAAAAGTAAATATACATACATTACACTGGTTGGAGAGCTGGTCGTAAATCCAAGTGGTCATTAAACAGGTTGGTTGTTAAGTGAGGAGTACCTGTGTAACTATTTTTATACTCAGTTTTAACTGCAGCCTTGAATACAACCCCTCAGACATCAGTTAGCCACCCTCAGAAATGCATCCCTTGATGGTTCATGCTTGTGCTTGTGCAGTGCATTTGAAATGTGCTACATGGGGCTGTCATTATAATACTACCACAGAGCAACTCCTTGATTTTAAGTGTGTGAAGATGGTTGCCTGACATGTCATCTGAGAAGCAGGATTATGTTTCTACTGTCACTTCATCTTCCTCTGTGAGTGCAGTTTGGAAAAAAGTACAGAAATTGAGTGGCAAGTACTCTCCAGACCCAGCTTCCCTCTTAAGGTTTCCAGTGCCAGTATTGTGAGCCCTCTTGAAGTTGCCACAGAAACTGGAAATAATTTTGTCTGTATCTCTTAGAGGATCTGTCTATGCCCCTCGTTTCTTTCCTCCAAGTCTACCAGTTACTACCTTTAGACTTTTCTTCTAGCAGAGAAGAAACTTATAATGTGCCTTTTACGGTTCTAGAACTAAAGTCAACACTTTCTGCTTGCGATAGTCAGTAGCTGGGCCTGATGGCATTCATATTTGTATGCTTCAGCATTTACATCCATCAGCCCTTGCAGTCCTCTTATATCTTTTTAATCTTATTTGGTCACAAGGGGTTCTTCCCCAGCTGTGGAAAACTGCCATTGATCTGCCTTTTCGTAAACCAGGCCATGAAGCCTCACACTACTGTCCCATTGCTCTTACCAGTGCAATTTGCAAGTTATTGGAACTTCTAGTAAATAGGCATTTGATGTGGTATTCAGAGATGCACAATAGTCTCTCCACTAGTCAATTTGCCTTTTGTAAGGGCCACTGCACTGTTGACCCCTTACTCCGCTGGATACCTATGTTCGTAATGCCTTTGCTAGTAACCACTCAGCTATTGCAGTCTTTTATGATCTTGAAAAGGCATATGACACTATTTGGAGATATAACATCTTGGCCCAAGCTCATTCCTTAGCCTTCTGAGGCAATCTGCCATTTTTCCTAAAAAACTTCTCATCTGAGAAACATTTTTCTTTGTTTGCGTTAATAATTTGCTTTCCTTGGACTTTGTCCAAGCTGAAGGTGGCCCACAAAGATGCGTCCTTAGCACTACTCTTTTTCTACTTGCTATAAATGATCTGGCCTCTGTTCTCTCATCTAATATTTGGTCATCACTTAATGTTGATGATTTTGCCATAGCTTGTGCAGGCGTTGACTGTCGCCTTGTAGCAGCTTCACTCCAGAATGATGTCAACCATGTTTACCATTGGGCCACTACTCATGAGTAAATTTCCTGATGCTAAAACACACCATATTACTTTCACCAGACTTTCTGGTGTCTCTGATACGTGTATGGCTACCGTATCCCTGAACATGATACGGTCAGATTTCTCGGCCTTCTGTTTGATCGTTGTCTGTCCTAGAAACCTCACAGTATCTCCCTGAAAGCAACTTACCATAACTGGCTGACCCTTCTTAAAATCTTCGCTCATCTTTTATTGGGGGGCAGATCATCGAACCCTCCTTCAAATGCATTCAGCCATAAATTTATCAAAACTAGACTATGGCGACCAGATATATTCCACGGCCTTTCC